>VZTJ01004885.1:531067-576426 GCA_013397795.1 Orthonyx spaldingii
GAGGAGAAGGCTCCAGAGAGAGCTCAGAGCTCCTTGCAGGGCCTAAAGGGGCTCCAGGAGAGCTGGAGAGGGACTGGGCACAGGAAATGGCTTCAAGCTGCAGGATGGTAGATTTAGATTCGATATTGGGAGGAAATTTTCCCCTGTAAAGCCCTGGTGCCCAGAGGAGCTGTGGCCACCCCTGGATCCCTGGCAGTGTCCAAGGCCAGGTTGGACAAGGCTTGGAGCAGCCTGGGACAGTGGAAGGTGTCCCTGCCATGGCAGGGAATGGGATGAGTTTAGGGTCCCTTCCATCCCAAACCATTCCATGACTCTCTAACTTTCCCGGAGCACCGTGGGGCAGTGGTGGGGCCGGGTCCCTGCCGCTCCAGGGATGTTGCAGGGGCTGTTCCTGGCGGGAGCGAGGTGCCATCACCGGGCTGGCTCAGGACTGGCGTCCCCTTGGAGAGGCCAAGGAACAAGAGCCTTTCCCAGGCTGGGAGCAGTGCCAGGCTGGCGCTGCGGGCTCCCCTTGCCTGAGGGACAGAACCTCTCCCGAGCCCCCGGTGTCAGTCAGAATGAACCCCCCAGTGCTGCTTTACAGACACCCCGGGAACTGCGGCGTGATCCCGTTATTTCCAGAGGTTTGGGAATTGCACAGAACTTCTGAGCTGCAGTGATGTGAGAGGAACGAGCACTGCAGACACGCCGGTGACACGGCAGGGTTGAGACTCTTCCATAATGTATGAATTCCAAAGGAATCCAGCAAACCTCTCCTGGAAGCCCTGCAGGAGCCTTTGGATGGCTGCTGAACGCTTGTGCCTCACCAGCCATCCCCCGTGGCCTTGCCTCTGGCACACATGATTTTTTTCCATGATTTTTTTGTCTCTTAAAAGACATTCCGTGCCCTAACTTCCTGTGAAGTCACCTTGCTCAGGGAGGTGGGGATTTCCCCCTGGATCCTTGAATTACAACTAATTGGTGACAAATCTGGGTGGGTGCTGGGCAGGATGAGTAAGCTGAGGGATGAGTGGGACTGCTGCCATGCAGGGATGCTTTTTTTCCAAAGCCTGAACACTGGAGCCGCGGTGCCTTGAGGAACTGACAGGTAACAGCTTTAATTGCAGTCATTTGTGCAGGAACTCAGCTTGAAAAAAAAAAAGGGTGAAAAAACACACTAAAAAATATATCCACCTCATTTTTGTGGTTTGGGAGCTGATTTCTGCAGCGTTATCTGATCAACCCTGCTGGCACTGCTGGAAACTCTTTGCCTCCAGGCATGAGCTTAACCAGGTGAGCTGTCACCTAAGGAATCTCACCCCTGTCAGGATTTTCCTCCTCCATCCTCCCATTCCCTCCTACAAGCGCAGAGGCCCTGGAAGGAATTCAGGCTGCCTCACGCCCTGACTTGTCCCATGGAGAGCTGGGGTTGCAGCTTGTGCTGTGCAGATCCCGGGCTGGACTGAGCCTGGATGGACACCCAGAGCTGGGCATGGAGGAGCCCAGGGCATGGAGAGCGTCTCCCACGGCTGGGATTGAGCTCCACGTCTCTTCAGTTTTGCCACTCTGCAGAGGGGACTTTTCCAGTGTTTGTGGCCCTGGAGAGACTTTCCTCAACTCCCCAGCTGTCCTGGAGGCACCTTTGCCCCAGCATTCCCTTTCCCTTGGCTCCCAGGGCGGAGGAGGAAGAGGTGTTCCAGCTCTGCTCCTTCCCCTTCCCGCCTGGATCAAAGGCAAAGACCCTGCTGGGAAGGGACATTTCCCCTCCTGGCTGGCTGGGAAGGGGGGTTTGATATCCCCATGTCACCTCCTGTCCCTCCCAGGCTGTGTCTGTAGCACCCAGCGTGTCCCACGAGCTGCGTGGACCCAAAACCTTCAAGGCTGAACCAGACTGAAATGAAAATCTCTTTTTATTTTTGTTTTCCCTGCCCTTGACATTTCCCTGCGGTTCAGTGTTTATAACAAACCCCTGCCTTGCTCTGCTGGAAGCCCAAGTGTTTGTAAACACGGGAATCATGGAGTGAAGGCAGCCAGGAAGCAAACACAGGGAAGATGGACTGGACTGCTCCGACTGCCAGCAGGGTATCTCAGGAGAAGGGAAATTTCAATAGGATAGGCCTTGGCTGGGGCAGGGAATCAGGATGGGATGTGAAAGCAGCTTGGAGTGGAAGTGTTTCCTAGGCTGATTGCTGTTCCCAGGAATCCAGAGAGATGCTTTATTCAGATTATTTATTAGGATTATTAAAATCGAGTTCTTTCTGCTGCCAGGACCTGGATTTTCTTGGGGTCTGTCATGCCCCAGGTGAAGGCAGGGCAGGGGTGACCACAGGAGACAGGAGTGACCCTCCAGGGCTTGGTGTGGGCTCAGCTTTGCTGCTGCCTGGGGCTGTACTCCTCTCCCTCGGGTCCCTGCCTGCTCCATCCCTCTTCCCTGTCCTGGCTGAGCATCCCAGCCCGGATTCAGGAATTTCTGCTGATCTCCAGGGCTGAGCTGTGCCCTTGCAAGCCCATTCTGACTGTGCTGAGGCCTTGCTGAGGGACACTGATCGTGCCGGAGCCACAGGAGAAGGAAATTCCCCCTCCTAAGGAAGCTCCAACGTGGTTTGAGGAGGTTTTCCCAGCAGGAGGATCTGGGCTGGAATGCAAGGAGGGGTTGGGAATGCTGCAGCTGAACTAAATAAAGGGTTTAAGTGATGAGGGACCTTCAGTGCCATCCATAGGTGCAGAGATCTGCCCTGCTCTCTCCTGAAGGCACTCGGTGCTCGGAAGGTTCATCACGGAGATGTGTGCCTCAGTCTCCTCACCCAGCTGTGGGGATACACCCCCTCCCATTTTTTCATTTTGTCCTCCTTTCCTCAACTCCTGGCTGCATCCAGAGTGGTACCAAATGTGCCACAGGATGATTTATGGCCCTTAGGAGCCGTGGAGGTGCCGGGGAAGCGGCGAGGCCGCGCTTGCCGTGCCTCTAATGGCTCGAATCAAATCCAAATCAGCCTTAATGGCTTTAATATTCCTTCCCCTGCCTCTCCGAGGATGGTAATTCCAATCAATAGGATGGATTGGCTGGGAGGAATATCTGCAAATTCTGGAGTCAATTAAAGAAACGCTCGCAGGAGGGGGGAAGTGGCTCAGGCTGGGCAGGGAGGGAGGGATGGAATTGCAGAAGGAATTTTGCTGCCCACAAGGCTGTGCTGCTAAAAGCTCATCCCTGCAGCTTCCAGGACTCCTGCAGGAGCCTTCTGGATGGGGAAGGATGTGCTGGAGTCTCTGTTCTACCTTTTCATCTCTGGGATATTCCTGCCTGTGCTGTGAGCCAGATTGGTGCCAGTTATCCCGTCCCCGTGGCAGTGAATCCAAGGGATGTGTCCGGACACTTGGACTCCTGCATTCCCAGTGTTTCAGGAAGTTAAATTTGTGTCCCTCTGACTCCTTTGGTCCTCCAGGCTGTCCTGAGCCTCTGGAGGTGGGCATGGTGCCCCTGCTTCCCTCGGAGCCGTCCCGTGGGTGTCTGGCTGCCCACAGAGCTCCTTGGGAACAACCCTGGAAGGCAGCAAAGAGCACCCGGAGTCCTGGACTCACCCGCTGCAGGGTGGGAAAGTTTCAGCTCTGTGTGTGAGAGCAGCTGGACACCTCCTGGAAGTGTTCAAACAGTGTGGAAGTGGCACTTGGGGACGTGGTTTAATGGTGAGGATGATGGTGGTGGATTAATTTTTGGATTTGATGGTCTTAGAGGGCTTTTCCAACCTTAAGGATTCCATGAAAAGGCTTTAAGGGCTAACCAGGATGTTCCAGAAGCTGGCAGGGTGGAATTCAGCACGGACCATGTAAATACCTCTTTCTTCTGCCTGTGTCTCCCTGAAAACTTGAAGCTAATTCCAAACATGGGCTAAAATCTTTCAATAATTTAATAGTTAGCCATGGGCAGGGATCTGATTTTCATGGATCAGAGCAGCCAGAAAGGAAGGAGAAGTGTATGGATCAGCGTGGCAAGAGGGAGGAGAGGAATGGAGCCAGCAGGTGCCTGTTCAAGCCACGTGGGAGTGTTGGTGCAGCAGGGTTTTTGGAAATGTGGGTCAGGATCAAGCCCAGACCTTTGGTGTAAAGCCTTGATCCACCTTGGAGCGCTGTCCCAAACGTTCAGGGAGCAAATATTGGCTTGGAGGTCGTCAGGAAGTTGGTTCTCATTTAAAATAAGCAATAATTGCTGGCTTGAGCTGGCCTGAAGTGTGAGCTCCTTCCTCCCCAGGGATGTGTGATGGTGTCTGGGCTGGGAGCAGGGAACAGCCAGGGATTAATGGCTGGGAGGAATTTTTCCAGACAGGAGCTGTCAGTGTGGGAACTTCTGCTCTCCAAAATCCAGCTTGGGGCCTGCAGGAAATTGCATTTCTGTCATTCCTCAGCCAGAGCTTCCCTGTCCACCTGACAGCTCCTGTCCCTGCTGGATCTGAGCACTGAACTCCTCAGCAGGCACCTGGAAAAGGGAGAATCGTGATCAGGGAGGTTCTCCAGGGTGCTTGATTTGGTGTGAGGCTTTGACATGGAAAACAAACCTTTGAAGTGTGGGAAAAGCTGCAATTCCAGGCAAAGCACTCAGGAATGATGGATCAGGAAAACCCTGGACTTTGGCACTTCCCACCCAGCTCAAAGGTTGGCTGAGGAATTCCTGATCCTGCCCAGGTGAGCAGTGCCATTCCCTTGGGAAAACATCCAGAGGTGTTTCCCAGCTGCTTGGTAGTAGTTCCATAGATTGAGGGGTGTGCCTTTGCTGCCTCCAAAACCAGGCCAGGCAAAACTCCCAGGATTAATAATCCTGAGAAAAAACTTGATTCCCATTGCTGCTGCTGAGCTTTTCCTTGAAGGAAGTGCCAAACACAAGAGGGAAGAGCCTATGGATTGTGTTTGGATGGATGAGTCTCCTTTATCCCAGTGCTGCCATAATGTGAATTCCTCCAGGTGATGGATCCCAGTCGGTTGGTGAGTGAATGCTTCCTGTGGGATGTGGAAATGGCTGCGGAAATTGGAAAAATTGGATTTTTCTGACACTAATTGTGGTGCAGGCCGCAGTAAATCTCCCTTTAATGTGATGCTGAGGGATCATATCCATGATCTGGCTCTGTAAATCCAATGGGTTTATTTGAAATGAGCATTTTTTTGGCGTTTGGGAATCACAAGTAGGAAATCCAAAGGATTTCCAAGGAGAGGAATGAGCCTTTATGCCAGGCAAAATTTGGAATATCTCAGAAGACTGTTTGTTTTTTGTTTTTTTTTTTAATAGGGGGATTCTGGAGCCTTGTACCCCTCCCCTAATTCTTCAAATTCCCACTTGAACCGAAGTGTCTCAGGTTGGAATAGCAGCAGGCAGCAGGAATTTTGATTTCCCAGGATAATAATTATGTACTTAGGCAAATATTCCTTGCCTGTTGAGTGGGATAAATGCAAGGCAGGGGGGATTTAATTCTCACAACTGCCCTGTGCTGTGCAAAACCTGTTATTTTTCCTGTGGGTGGAGAGGATGGATATGCTCTGCCTGTCGGATGGGGGGTCTGGAACACCTGGAACTGTGGAAAATCCAGGTGCATGTGGAGGGAGAAATTGCAGGCAGAGGATGTTTAAAAACCAGATGGAAAAGGAGGTTATTCAGTGCAACCCAAACCACTTTGAAGATCTGCTGAGGAGCACTGGAAAACCAGAATTGTCCTGACTCCAGAATTCCAAGGACCTCAGCGATGTTCTGAATATTCTAAATTATTTAAATATTGTTTAAATATTTCAAGATCTGTTGAAATATTCTAAAGAATGCTCTAAATACCCCCCCAAACCTTCCAGAGTTTGTTTCTGTGAGCAGCAGGATTGCCTTAGCAGTGATAAGAACAGCAGGAATTGTGATTTATTTTCTTCTTCCTCTCTGCCTGGATTGAAGGTGGTTTGGATTTAAGTGGTTGGAAAATCAGGTGCAGAACCTGATTCTTTTATAAAGCTTGTGTGGAAACTGGGAAGAAATCACTCAAAACATCATTTCTCCTACTTTTAACAGCAAAAAATCAGGACAAGGAATATCAGTGACATAAATTTGGGTCTCCATCTCCTCAGGATGTGGTGCAGCCCAAAGGAGCTTTGAGGGAGCATCAGATTTAGTGGGAAAAATGGGCTTTTTTGAGGGGAAAACCTCTCGTAAGGATATGTAAAATCCCAGTGTTAATTCAGCAGAGTTGGATGTAACCCCACCGGAAGGAAATATGATTTCCCAGCTTCTCCCAATGTCTCACTATAGATATATATATATATGTTAATTTTATAAAAATGAAACTGTTTAAAATGATCCCATCATCTGCTCAGTTCAGTGTTTTCTAAGGATGCACACCGTGATCCAGGAATTCCTATGGAATGCTGGGCACAGTGACACTGCTGAGGGGTCTGAGGAGAACCAGAGTCTGGTGGGTTTAGGCTCTTCAATCTGCAAATAATTCTGCTTTTATGGGAGGACTTGCTTTAGTCAGAACTAAAAAGATTTCAAAATCTCTCCCAGCTCCCGCCCTGAAATCAATCCTGCTCCAGCACAGCACCCATGAATTCAGTGGAAAATTATTTTCCCTCTTCCAATTATCCTTTCACACGAGGTGCTCCATAATCCCTCTGTCCCTGGAGGTTTTGCAGCTTTTCCAAGCCCTCGGATCATTTTGGGGCACCTCAGCTTTCCCTGTGGAGTCGTTTGCGTCATGGAAGTGGGAGATGATCTTATTTATAGCCCCCGTCTGGGAGCGAGCTCAGTGATCTATAGATCTTCTGTAATGAGAAGATCACACTCAGGGCCGCTTGTTCCTGCTGGTTCCTCTGGAAATCCGAGAGGAAATAGGATTTCCAAGGAAAGAGAAGTGCCAGGCTGAGATTTAATCCTCTCTCTTGTAGAGGCAACGTTAAAAAATAAAAGAGAGCTCTATTAAAGTGCTGAATTCTTTATGCACACAAAAGCTGCTGGTGTGTGTGGCCCGTGGGGAATCCAGATGCTTTTAGTGAGTTATTAAAAATTGAATCCAAACTTTTTATTCCGTGTAATTCCTATATTGGATTTATTAAAGAGGGATTTGGGGAAATAGCAGCGTTCTGTTCCAGGGTCATCCTCTTCTCTGGCTCCTTGGCCTGGGAGGTGGCTGATGATCAACTCTTCTTAGTATTTAAGAAAAAAAATAATTATGGGAATCAGTTTTCCATATGGAATTCTCTCTGTTTTGCATTTGCATTAATGTATAATATCCAAGCTCTTAGCTTTTTTCCTGGCACATTCCAGCAGGCCTTTCCTTGCTTCTGCTGCTTTCTCATCTATTATTTCTTAGTTTGAAAGCATAAAGGCAACTTTTAGCTGTGCCTTGCAAAGATCCAGGAGGCCTTTTCCTGGGAAAAGGAATCCCAGCTTGCTACTTCTGGGAGCTCTTGGGAGCAGCAGGGGAACATCCTGCTGGAAAAACACCTCCAGGACCTTTTCCAAGTGTCTGCTTCTGGGAAGGGTAGAGCAGGTGAAAATCAGGGCATGCTCCTGAAAACCTTGGATACAGCCTTGACCCCCTCTTCTCCTGGGATTCCTTTAAATCCATCTTCAAGTGACCAAATTGGCTGATATTTCCATATATTAATATTTAAATGACACAAAACAGGTGCTCAGAGCTCAGCCAGCCCTTCTCCCTGCTCAAAGGCTGCAGGAATTACACCTATTCCCAGGAAACGCCAATCCAGGCTGTCCATAAATCACATGGATGAGGGTTTCCCACATTTTACATCTGTTCCCACGTGCCATATTCCATATAAATAAATATATTTTGCATGCTATAAGCTGCAAGATGAGTTTTGGCTGTGCTGATCCTGGGCTGTCCCCCATCCCATCCCTCTGGCACGGAGCAGAAATGTGTGTTAATCCCAGGGAATTCTGCTGCTGTTTCGGGGTAGCTCTGGTTCTCCATTTCCAGTCCCTCCTTCCTTGTTACCCATGCATTTCATACTCCTGGAATAACTGGGATGTAGAATTGCTGCTACTAAGGAGAAATGCTGGCGAGCTCCTGCAGCATCCAAAAACAATTCCAAGGATTTCCACAGCCGGGCAGGGGAGTTCTGGAGGCCTTTGGGATTTCTGGAAGTCTTTGGGAGTTCTGGAAATGTTTGGGTGTTCCGGAGGCCTTTGGGAATTCTGGAGCTTGGAGCCAGTGCTGTCTGTAGATCCCACACTCTGTTTAAGGCCCTGTTAATTGCTTTTCGTTACTCTGGGGTTTGTGTTGGACCAAATGAAACCAGAAGGTAACCGAAGTTGTTTGAGGCCTGGCTCCAACCTCACAGCTTTCCATGCCTTGATTCCCAAGGGAATCCCAGGGCTGAGGTGTCAGTGAGGCAGCAGCTGCAGCTTTAGGAAGGGGATTTTTGGTTGTTAGAGGAATGGATATGGAGGGAAATCTGTAAACATGTAACTGGTGGGGAAATAACAGTTTCCTGGAAAATAAACTTTCCCCAGGGAAAGCCACCAGGAGTATCCCTGTGCCTTGGACAGGCTGCTGCTGTTGTTTCCAGCATGGAGATGAGAATTCCTTGGAGGAGCAGCGCTCTCCTGTGCTCCCCAGCACAGCAGGGCGATTTATTTTGTCCCTTGGAGCTGGAATTCCCTGCTGTAGCACCCAGTCATCCCACTGCCATCTCCATTTCCTCCCACACCACAGGGATTGGGTGTCCCCCATTCCCTTTCTCCGTTTTCTCCTGAAAATCCCACTGTGCCAGTGGTTTCAGGCCAGAGCCAGGCTTGGCTCCAGCACAACCTCAGCCACCCTGGACAATGTCCTACAGCCTGAGCGGGGCATGGAGAAACAGGATCCCAGTGGGGCTGGAGCGTGTCCAGGGCAGGGAATGGAGCTGGGAAGGGGCTGGAGCACCTGGAGCGGCTGAGGGAGCTGGGAAAGGGGCTCAGCCTGGAGAAAAGGAGGATCCAGGAGGGAAAAGCTCTGCAGCAGAGCCCTCCCCACACTTCCCTGAGTTTTTCTTCCCCTCACATTTTTTCCCACTTTTTGATTTTCCCCTCATGGCAAGGGAGAGAGAACCTGAGGGGCTGGAGCGTGTCCAGGGCAGGGAAGGGGCTGGGGAACTCCTGAGGGAGCTGGGAAGGGGGCTCAGCCTGGAGAAAAAGGAGGATCCAGGAGGGAAAAGCTCTGCAGCAGAGCCCTCCCCACACTTCCCTGAGTTTTTCTTCCCCTCACATTTTTTCCCACTTTTTGATTTTCCCCTCATGGCAAGGGAGAGAGAACCTGAGGGGCTGGAGCGTGTCCAGGGCAGGGAAGGGGCTGGGGAACTCCTGAGGGAGCTGGGAAGGGGGCTCAGCCTGGAGAAAAAGGAGGATCCAGGAGGGAAAAGCTCTGCAGCAGAGCCCTCCCCACACTTCCCTGAGTTTTTCTTCCCCTCACATTTTTTCCCACTTTTTGATTTTCCCCTCATGGCAAGGGAGAGAGAACCTGAGGGGCTGGAGCGTGTCCAGGGCAGGGAAGGGGCTGGGGAACTCCTGAGGGAGCTGGGAAGGGGGCTCAGCCTGGAGAAAAAGGAGGATCCAGGAGGGAAAAGCTCTGCAGCAGAGCCCTCCCCACACTTCCCTGAGTTTTTCTTCCCCTCACATTTTTTCCCACTTTTTGATTTTCCCCTCATGGCAAGGGAGAGAGAACCTGNTCTGCACAAGTCCCTGACAGGAGGGGGCAGCCGGGGGGGTCGGGCTCTGCTCCCAGGAACGGGGACAGGAGGAGAGGGAACGGCCTCAGGCTGGGCCAGGGGAGGCTCAGATTGGATATTGGGGAAATTCCTTCCTGGAAGGGGCTGTCCAGCCCTGACAGAGCTGCCCAGGGCAGGGGTGGGGTCCCCATCCCGGGAGGGATTCAAAGCCCTGTGGATGTGGCACTTGGGAACACGGGGCAGTGGTGGCCTCGGCAGTGCTGGGCATGGTTGGACGGTGGTTTGAGAGGGCTTTTCCAGCCTAAATGATTCCGTGATTCCATGGTCAGTGGCTGTGAGCAAACAACCACAGTTCTGTGGTTTCCAAACCAGGGTTCCTGCTGCTCCAGTTTCCTGTTAAAATTCCATTTATTTTCCTTCTGCTCCAGGCTGGCAGCAGAGGTGATGGAGACAGAAGTTGTGAGCAGAGACACAGCCCCTGCTCTGAGGCTTTTCTTTCCATGGGCAGCTTCTCCCCAGCTCCTTTTGTGCTGATAATTTGGGAAAATCCAGAAATCCAAACCCTAATTCCTCTGGAAGAGTTGTCTGAGGCCAGAAACAGCCTCTGCTTAATGGCATGGGCAGAGCTGGTGCCAACACCTGACTGCTGAGGAGTTCCTGAGGCTTTGGAAACACATCCCTGGCCTTGTTTGCAGGAATGGGGCTTTTTCCTTGGTGCAGGGGTGGAATGGTGGATTTAATTCCCTGGAATTGAATGGAGAAGTCCAGTATGACAGGAAATGCAGAGGGATGGAGCATCTGCAGGGGCTGCAGTGGGGCTGGGGAGGGGTTTATGTGTACCACCTTCTGTCTTCTTCCCTGTATTTGACTTTCCAGTTGTCTTCACAAGTGTTTCAAACCTTTTTTCATGGCTTAATTCTCATTATTTAAACGTGAAAATGATCCTGGAGTAGAGCACAGTGCTGAGACACAACCTTGGTTCTGCTGGAAAAGGGTTTGGGGAGAGGAATTCTGCTCTGGAGGAATGTGATGCTTAGGGAAGCTCAGCAGACAGCCCCTGGCATGAGAACAATTGGGAATTCTCTGCCTTCTGCCCTCGGGAACACAGAGTTACTGTGTGCAAATGCAGCCTGGGATGATGGGATGCTCCTGGGATGTTCCCGTATTTTCAGCACTCCCAGGGATTTTCACATCTGAGGTGCTGGAAAGCTGCAGGCCATGCGTTGATGTTCCATTATGTTTATATGATACAATCAGGGAATGGTTTGGGATGGAAGGGACCTTAAAGCCCATCCCATTCCATGGGCAGGGACACCTTCCACCATCCCAGGGTGCTCCAAGCCCTGTCCAGCCTGGCCTTGGACACTTCCAGGGATCCAGGGGCAGCCACAGCTTCTCTGGGAATCTATGCCAGGGCCTCACAGGGAGGAATTTCCTCCTTCCTCATCCCTCTGTCATCCTGTGGCTTCATCCCAGGATGAAACTGCAGCTTGCACCTTCTCCTGGGTGCTCATCCCAGTGAATCCTCTGGGAGCCAGCGCTGCCTTTCCTGGGCATTCCTGCCAGCAGGAACTCCATGGCTGAGCTCATAGCCTCGATTTGATGGTCTAAATGGAAAAAAAATCCCAAATCCAACCTCTAATAACCCCCTCATGTGCTGTCTGGAAAAACTGGCCCGATTCCAGCAGACACCTTAAAATGAACCAGCTGGGATCTTCATCCTGTGGAAAGACTCTGGGAAAACAAGACAATGGAGGAGCAGGAAAAGCTGCAGGCTGCCAGAGCAAGAGGAAGAGAATGCCTGAGGTGGAACAGGAGATGAAAAAAAGGAGATTTAAGAGACCAGAGTTGTTTTCTTGCTCTTATATGGTGCTGCTGTGCCACCAGCAGCTCCCTCGCTCCATGACTAATAAGGCTCAGCTGGGATCCACCCTTGCTTATCCCGTTATTTTTAGCTTTTTCCAGCCTCCTGCTAACTGTTCCTGCCCTGTCGTGTTTGAAATAATGAGTCTGCAACCTCAGTGGTTGTCCAGAGCAGGCAGGAATGGGATTTCTTATCCCTGAGGGAATTGGTTTTGGAGCTGTGACACCCATTGAAGAGGAATCACCTTTGTGACCCAGGCAGCTCCAAACAAGAGGATTCATTTTTTTCCTTTTTCCAGTGACCCTGGGGTTGGGAGGCAAACTCAAAAAAATCATCTTTGCATCCACTTTTTAAAGGCTAAAAATTGGAAATAAACCTGAAGGGAGGGCAGGGCTTTATTGAGCCTGGGAGAGCAGGAATTACATGGAAATGTCACTGGGCTGGGAGCAGGTACAGAAATCCCACATCCTCTACTTACATTAAGTTCCTGGTTTGGGGCCAAAAGTCATTTCTGGATGGAATACGAAGCCCTTGGAATTGTGGCAAAATCCCTGGAATTGCAAGCAGAGGGAAATCCAAGCTGATTTAAATCCAGGGGATTAATCAATTAGTTAATTAATTAATCCTGAGTGTGGTGTGTGCAGTGGGCTGCACCTGCGTTTATCCAGCCACAAAAATCAAGAAGTGTTTGCTCCACCCTTCCCAAGTTCCCTGATCCCAGCAGTGGCAGGGTTTGAACCTCTCCCATTTGGGGACAGTTGGGTGCATATTTTAAGGAAGCCCCTGAAAAAGAGTGGATTTCTGCCAAAAACTTGGAATTATGGGCGTCAACTTTCGGAGCTGAGGGAAAAATCCCCTTCTATTTTTGTCCTGACCATGACTGAGAGGAAGATTTGTCCCTGCAAAGTCACTCCTTTTTTGAGGAGGCATTTAAAGGCCGCTGCTGTCACCTGCTTGGCTCAGGATATTCCTATTTTTGGTGTTTGGATCTGTTTGAAAAGACAACTTTCCATTCCACACCGACTTTGTAGCGTGCTGTGTTTATTTTTTCAGCCTGCAAGTCCCAGTTTTGGGCTTTTCCCACCCCTTTTGCAATTAAAATTACAAAATAAAGCCATAAAGAAATGAGGCCTCTCAGCTGTTCCCACCAGGAAGCACAAAGGGAATAGGGATGGATGGAAGGGCTGGAGGTGATGGCAGTGGGATAATCCCATTTTATCCCCATTCCCAGATTTTGCCCTCTGGGTCAGTGCTTTATTTATAATTAATAACTTGATTTTTGTGGCTGGATAAATGCAGGTGCAGCCCACTGGACACACCACGCTCGGGATTAATTAATGAATTAATTACCCCCTGGATTTAAATCACTTTGGATTTCCCTCTGCCTGCAATTCCAGGGATTCTGCCACAATTTAAAGGGCTTTATATTCCATCCAGAAATATTCCCCGGACCAGTACTTTAAGTGTTGAGTAGGGGACGTGGAATTTCTGTCTGTGCTCCCAATCCAGCAAGGTTTCCAAATAATTCCTGCTGTCCCACCCTGTCCTTCATCCTCTCAATGAAAATCCCTTGTTGGGCCTTTTTTCCCCTCTTGGAAAAATCCATTAATTCCTCTCCCTGCTGCTGCTTTAATGGGGCTGGGGGCAACTTTCTATTTTTCAAATCTCTTTTCCAATATAGCAAATTTATATTGGAAAAAATGACAATGAAGCAAATAAATGGGAGAAGAGGGATAGGGAAATTTTTCTGGGAGCTGCAGGACAATCCTGGATGCGCTTCCCATGGATTTGAGCAGGGCTGATAAAAACCTCTCCTACATTTGCTATGAGAGATGAGATGAAGATGTTACTTTAATGATTCTGGGGTGTTCTGGATCAATATAGATACAGCTGAAACTTTGGGAATCTCTTCCAGCTGGGTTTGGGAGGGGATGGGTGCATCCTGCTGGAGCCAGAATCCCTCAGTCCGGCCTGGTTTGGAGCAGAAACTGGGATTTTGAGGCTGAGTTGGTTCCCTGGAATGGCAGCGGGGCCGTGCCAGGCGTGGCTGTCCCGGCTGGCAGTGCCTGGCTGCTCCTGGCAGGGGCACAGGATGAGCTCGGGCACAGCTGCTCCAGGCAGGGGCACTCTGTGATCCTTGGGGGCTGGGAATTCTCTGGGAACAGCTCTCCCTGCTCTGGGCTGGGGGAGGTTTGGTTTGGGTTCAGCTCAGGCAGATCCCACCCGGCCCAGCCCCTGTTTTCTGGGAATATCAGGTCTCCTGCATGGCACTCTCTGTGTGCCAGCCAGAACTGGGGAAAAGCGTTCGTAGCTGATGGGATTTGCTACAAATCCTCTCCCAGACTGTGCTGCACAGCGAGGAATATTGGAATTTGTGGATGCTCAGACAAACACGGATTTTTCCTGCTAAAAGCTCGTGTTATCTGTCGATTCTGCACGCTGGGAATGCTGCAGTTCCTAAAGAACTGTTGAATCCTGACAGTATAAATAAAGAAAATTGCGAGGAGGCAGCTGCAGCTCCTCTGGTGCTGTGTCCCCACACTCCTGAAGTGCTGGAGATGAATGGGTGGAGACAGGGAATGGTTTGGGTGGGAAGGGATTTAAAGGTTACCCAGTCCCACTCCCTGCCATAGGGACACCTTCCACCATCCCAGGGTGCTCCCAACCCTGCCCAGCCTGGCCTTGGACACTGCCAGGGATGGGGCATTCCTGGGAAAATCCATTCCAGTGCCTCAGCATCCTCACAGGGAGGAATTTCTTCCCAATGTCCCATCTAACCCTGGCAGTGGAAGCCATTCCCTGTGTCCTGTCCCTCCATCCCTTGTCCCCAGTCCCTCTCCAGCTCTCCTGGAGCCCCTTTGGGCTCTGGAAGGGGCTCTGAGCTCTCCCTGGATCCTTCCCTTCTCTGTTCCCAGCAGTGAATCCTTGGTGAGCTCAGACCTCACCATCAGAGCTCCTCGAAATTCCCATTTAAGCACTTCTGATCCAGCTTTAAAAAGTGTCCAACTGGAAATGAAGCCTGTGTGGTACCATTGAGCTTTCCTGGATGGCTTCCATGGAAAAATCTGCTTGTTTTCCATATGTTTGGTTGCTTTTATATCACTGGAGAGCTATAAATACTTGGGTGGCTTAAATGAGTCCCTGCAACTCCCAGAGAAATCAGGATGGGAAATTGCTGTGTCCTTCTGTTCCAGGTTATAGGGAAGGGAAAATCCTGGTCTGGTTGTGTATTTTTATCCCAAATCCGTCTCTGGTGCTTCAGGAGGGGCTGTAAAGGTGCTGCTTGTAAAGGACTCCAGAAAATTCCAGGGGAGTAAAAAAGGCATGGAAAAGGGAAGGACATTGGGTCCTTACCCCGTTGGAGGTTTATCCCCTCCTGGAGCAGAGTAGCACATCCCAAATGATGGGAAACCCCTCGGCAGCATCTTCCTTAAATAAAAAAGGAATAGTCCAGAGCATTATCCATGGGTGTAATCCAAACAAATGCTCCCCTTTCCAAGCAGATGTCGAGTATTAACTGATTAAAAATAATCGCTTTTTTCTTTATTTTTCTTGCTGGATTTAAAGCCAGGGAAAGCTTTAGCTGGGCTTAAAGAGGAGCTAAATCACTCCCTCCCAGGAAATCATCACAAACAGAGCTGAAATCCTGGGATGCTGGATATAATTCCTGCTTCCATACAAGCTGGCTGTGCTGGGGGAGCCCGGCAGGAGCATCCTGGAGTGCTGGGGGGCTGGACTGGGACTCCTTCCCTGTCCCTGCCTCTTATGGGTGCTCTCCCTGAGGATCATCATCCCAGAGAATTCCATGGAGCTGCTCCAAGGGCTGGAGCCAGGCTGGGAGAGCTGGAGGTGTTCTCCTGGAGAAGGGAAAGATCCAGAGAAACCTCAGAGCCCCTTGCAGGGCCTAAAGGGGCTCCAGGAGAGCTGGAGAGGGACTGGGGACAAGGCATGGAGGGACAGGACACAGGGAATGGCTTCCACTGCCAGAGGGCAGGGATGGGTGGGAGACTGGGAAGGAATTGTTCCCTGTGAGGGTGGGGAGGCCCTGGAATGATTTTCCCGGGGATGCCCCATCCCTGGCAGTGTCCAAGGCCAGGCTGGGCAGGGTTTGGAGCACCCTGGGACAATGGGAGGTGTCCCTGCCCATGGCAGAGGTGGAACTGGGTGAGCTTTAAATTCCTTCCAACCCAAACCATTCCATGATCCTGCAATTCTCTGAAAACTCAGACAAAACACATTCCCAGGTCTTCAACTCCTCCCTGATTTTCACCTGCTCCACACTCCAGCCGCATATTTATTTTGGGTTTTGGGGGAAAAAAAATTAATTAATTAATTGAGCCTGGCTTTTGTATCAGCCAAGTGAGTTGGCCAACACCAGCCTGGAAAATAAACCTTGCCACCTGATAAGGCCCCTCTGGGAATGCCTGTGGGCAGGGAAACATTCCTGGTGTTTCCAGCAGGATTTCCTTGCTGCTGCCCCTGCTTTTTTCCCTTTCTTCCCTTCCCATTCCAAAGCTTCCTGGATGAAACCCTTGCAGCTGGGGGGGTCAGGCAGAGCACGACACGAGTGTGTAAAAATAAATGTGTGGGGCAGCGGGAAATGCCAGGCACGTCGGGAACGGGGCTGGATGTGGCTTTGCTGTGAGGAATAATCCGAGATCCTTCCCTTCCCTCCCTCCCACGGCTGCCCTCGGCTCCAGGCGCCGGGAACGGGAGGGATCGGCTTCCCTGCCCCGCCTTATTCCTTTGAAGGAGTTTTCCCCAGCGGGAACGAGGATGGGAGAGCCGATAACCTCCCTGTGTTCCTCCCTCCGCCCCGTTAATGATTTCCTCGGAGCTGGGGCAGCCAGGGAAAGCAGAAAGCTGGGATGAGGGCAGGCAGGGAGAGCAGAAAACCTGGGAATTCCTGCCTGCCTTGGCCACCTCGGGCTGCTGCAGAGGGACAGGGCTTGGGATGTGCCAGGGGGCTTCTCTGAGCTTAAGAAAGGGAAAACAAATCCTAAAAATATGTACATAGAACCAAAAATTCTATCTTTTCCCCCAGAATCGAGGTCACCACGTGTTTCCTCCTTCTGTAGAGGGATAAATAAGGAAATTCCATTGTTTCAGTGGAAGAATTTGAGTGTCTGGTAAGGCTGAGCTTTCTTTCTCTGCGTGTCCGTGGGCAGGGAGGTGCTGCCTGTGCCGTGGGATGGAATTCCTTGTGTCCCGAGGCCCTGGGGACATCCAGGAATCGGGTCTGGCTCCTTCCTTGTGCCCACCCCAGCTCCAGGACAGGCCCTGCCCAGAGCAGAACCTTCCCAATCCCGCTGGAGGGGCATAGGAGGGTTTTAAAGGGAAGGGTTTCACTCCAGACCCTCTGGAGATGTTCTCCAGGGATTTCCGAGCCACATGTTCCCAGTCCAGAGCTGCTTTTGGGGGAAAGCTTTGGGAAAACTTGTCTGGGTCATCTCAAATTAGCACAAGACACCCTAAATTAGGGGATGCCTCATTAAGAAATGCAAACCAGGCAGGGCAGGCGTTCCCCGGGTTTCTTTGCCCAGCTGAGAAGGGGCTGGGGGGGGTCCCAGGAGCCTCCCCCTGGATTGTGGCTCCATGGAGAGCAGCAGCCCCTGTTCATCCTTCATCCAGGAGTATCATTTCCCGTTGACCCACCTGGAAAACTGCCAGGAGCCTTTCCCTCGACTTAATCCCTCTGTGCTTTAATCATTACCTGCCTGCCCACCTCCTTCCTGCCGGGGAATGCAAATGGAGCCGGAGCAGAGGAGCAAATCCAGAGGCTGAGGGTAATTCCTGGCCTTTCCCACCTCCGTGGCTGGCTCCGTGTCCTGGGGGAAGAGGCTTCTGGGAACAGGTGGTTGTGCAGCAGGGGAACGTGGCTGTCTCTAGGATCGTTTTCCCAAAGGGAAATCCGTGGATTCCTGGGGGATCCCCCTGTGCCACTGCAGCCCTGGGAATGGGGAGGTTGCACCCAGCTCCGAGGCACCACTGGAGTGAGCCCAGCCTGGGGGAGGAGGGTGGAATTTTTGGAGTTTTCCTTGTGATGCACAGAAAAAATGGAATTTATGTAATGCACGGAGCTGCTTTTAGCTTGCCACGGATCCTTCTCCAAACAAAGCCAAGGTTACGCCGTAAATTGCAGAGCGGGGATGGTTTATTTTGGTGAACTTTTAGTGTGATGTCTGCTTGAATGGGATTCTCTGCAGAGCCAGGAAAAACTAAGGATGACTTCACCCTCTCTGAAAAATTTATGCAGAATATATTAATTTTTTCTTTTTAATGATTTTTTTTTTTCTAAAATCTCTGCTGCTGCAGGGGAGAGAGAGCACTGGGGAGCAGGGTCTGGGGGCTCTCCCCATCCCTGCCCCAGCTGCACAGGGACTGCAGGGATTCTCCATCCCTCCTCCCACAGCTGCTCCAGCCTGCCTGTGCTGGTGGGAAGCTGGGAAAGCTGGGGCAGGGTGATCATCCCACAAAGGCCTTTTCTTTCTTTCCAGAGGCACATCTGGTGTGGGGAATCAAATCCGAGCTGCCCTGAGCAAGTGTTCCTGGATTTGAGAGTCATGTGAGTCCCTGAACAGCTGGGCCCAGGAGCAGGATAAATCCCTGATTGCCGAAGGAAAGGAGGGGACACGTGGAATTTCTGCTGAGGGTGCCCAGGGCATGGTGTGAGCCCAGCCTGTGACCCCACTGTCACCCTCTGGATGTTTTGGTGTCTCTTGGATGAGCTGTGTCCAGACAAAACAGGGATGCAAAAATGAGATTTTTGTGTGTTCTTATCCTCTAGCCGTGGTCAGAACCAGACTCTTGTAAATGAGGCTGTTTGGGTTCTTGTTGGGGTTGGAAGAGCCCTCCAAAATCATCAAATCCAACCCCAATGCCCACTAAGCCACATTCCCAAGTGCCCCATCCACTCGTGTTTTGAACCTTCCCAGGGGTGTGACTCCACCACTGCCCTGGGCAGCCCCTTCCAATGTCTAACCCATCCTTCAGTGCAGGAATTTCCCCCGATCTCCAACCCCAGCCTCCCCTGGAGCAACTTTCGGCCTTTTCCCCGTGTCCTCCCGGGAACCGGGCCGGGGCCAGGTGGGGCTGGGGCAGAGCTGCTCTCCCTCCCTGCCGCCTGCGGGAGGTAAAAATAACCGGGAATGTAGGGCACAGCCCGTCCCAGAGATTCCCGCGCGGGATTTCCGAGGCAGCAGGCTCGGGAAGGCGTCTGGAGCTGTCACCTCAGGGCTGCCCGCTTTTGGGTGCCCCGGGGCCGCGCTCCAGCCCCCGCCGGGCCGCTCCCGGGGGCTCGGGAGGGTCGGGCCCGCGGCTGCCGCAGCATCGCCGCTGCCGGGGGAGCCTCCCGGCCCTAGCGCCGTGTCCGGGGGGGTTTCAGGGGTTTTCCCCCTCCCGGAGAGGAGCGCGGCCGCGGCGGCCCCGCCCGGAGCCCCGCGGAGGCGGCCCCGGCCCGGCCCCCCCGCGCTCCCGGGGCCGCCGCTGCGCAGGCGGAGCAGCGCGGCCGCATCCATCTTCCCCGGCTGCCTCCTCCTCCTCCGTCTCCCTGCTCCCCATCCTCCTCCTCCTCCTCCTCCTCCTCCTCCTCCTCCCCCGCCGGGGCCGCGGCGGCTGCGGGCGCTGCCGGCGGGGCGGCGGCGGCGGATGATGCTCCGAGATGGTTCACCAGGAAAACTGCTCCTACCAGGTAAGGGGCGAGCGCGGCCTGGCCCCAGCCCCGAGCAGCTGCGGGCAGCCCCGAGCCAGCCCCGTTCTGCGCCAGCCCCGTTCTGTGCCACCCCCGGGGCTGCGGCAGCGCGGGGCCGCCGCTCCGGGTTCGCTCCGAGCATCCCGGGGTTGGCACCGAGCACTCCGGGGGTCGCACCGAGCACCCCTGGATTTGCACTAGGAGCCCGGGGGTTCACACCGAGCACCCCTGGGTTCGCACCGAGCACCCCGGGGCTCGGCAGGCAGCCGGAGCAGAGCGGCCGCGGCGCTTTGTGCTCGCCATGCGATGCTCGGAGGCGCAGCGGGGCCGGGGATGCGCTGCCCGCATCCCGCTGCCTGCATCCCGCTGCCTTCGTGCCGGGATGAAACCGCTCCGGTAAAGAAGAAACCCCCGGGATCGCGCTCCCGGAGCTGCCGCAGCGCAGGGATGTGTGGTTTAGAGCAGACCATCATTTCCTGCGCTCCCACATTGCTGCGAGTGCGAGAGCTGCCCCGCAGGATGCTGACGGTGATTCACGGGCTGCGGGCTGCCCGTGCTTCCTGCAGGGGCTGGGCAGGGACTGTTTGTTTGTTTGTTTGTTTGTTTGTTTGTTTGTTTGTTTGCTTGTTTGTTTGTGAGCCTCCATCGCGGCCGCCCCCACCCCTGCGGGCTCTGGGGAACTGGGGATTATTTCAGTGGGGAAAAGGAGAGTTTGGGCTGGGTTTGTGGCTTCATTTCGCTCTGAAGAGAGGATGGGTGCAGTGGGTGCACCTGCACGGGAAGCGGCTCGCTGGCGGCTCGGTGGCACATTTAGGGGCTCGGTGGCTCCTTTAGGGGCTCGGTGGCTCCTTTAGGGGCTCGATGGCACATTTAAGGCTCCGATGACTCATTTAGGGGCTCGGTGGCGCATTTAAGGGCTCGATGGTACGTTTAAGGCCCCGATGGCTCCTTTACGGGCTCGATGGCACGGGCGATTATGAAATGCACCGACATCTGTCCCTCTGGCACGGCCGTGCTGAGAAATGCCTTTGCCTACGTGCAGCGAGGGCGTTTTGGAAAACCCCCACTCTCAAACATTCCCAGAACCAGACCCTCAGCGAGCAGGGCCTTGCCCAGGCCCGCGCCCCATCCTTGTTTTTCCTCCACTCCCGTGTTTAATCCCAACTTCAGGCCATGTTTTCCGACAAAATACCTCAGGCTGCAAAATACCTCATGCAGGGAAAAGATACGAGACAGAAGAGTTGAAATTCTTTTTCACGGAATATTTCCAGTCTAGCAATTCTGGGAGGGAATTTCCATTTTTAACCTCTTCGGGAAAAAAATATCCTGGGGGATTTTTTTTTTTTTTTTCCCCCAGCCTTTTGATTTCCCTGCAGCTCCGAGCCTGTTGCTCTGGACAGCCGGGTAAATGAATGGTGCCATTGTTTGGGAGCGGCGGATGTTTTCCCAGCAGACTCAGGAACGCAGGGGTTAAAGGTTGGGCATTGTTTCCCGGCTGGAAGCTGCTCCAGGGGGTGGGATGATGATGATGATGGTGGTGGTGATGATGCCGAGCTGCAGCACAGGCCTGGCCCAAATCCCTGGGTGTTGCTGCGACAGCGCTGCCGCCTTTCCCCGCTCCCATCCCCTGCTTGTTTATGGATTGGTTCCTCTCCTCTAGCCCCAGAAATATTAGAGGGAAACCAGCCAGGAACCACGCAAATCCTAGGGGGAAAAAAAAGCAGGAAAATCCTAAGGAAATTGCTCAAATCCTAAGGAAAAAAACCCCATCTTTTCAATTGAAATCTGATTCCAAAGCTTCCTAGGGCGCTGCGGAGATTAAGAGCAACCCCAGCCCCCTCCCAACCCCATTAACCCAAAGGCCGAGTTTTAATCCTTCTGTGGATGGCAATCCCGGGGTTTGGGATCACACTGGGAGCCAGCACTGATGGGATTTCGGTGGCTGCCCGGGGGAGGGGGGTGGCAGCCTTTAATGTGCCCTGCTCCCTCCTCACACCCCTTTTTTGGGAGCTGTTACAGGAACTAAAAATAAATCAAAGAGAGGAGTGAGCCTGGGAAAACTTAAAACCGGGTTTGTTTTGAAGGATTCCGGCAGAAAAACTCTGCCGTGCCCAGGTCACGGCTGGGCCACCAAAGCCATGGCAGGGACGGAGCTGGGAACGGGGCTGAGGAAGAGGAGGATGTTCCTGTCCGTTCCATTCCCTGCCTCAGATCCCTGATTCCCCCAGGAATGAGCTGTCAGGGCTGGGCTGGGGAATGCAGGTGACCCTGGGCTCTCCTGGCCTTTGGGATGTGCCTGAGTCAGGTGAATTCCTTGAATTTAGGCTGGATCCTCTGTGGTCTGGAGGTCCCAGCTCCTGCCATCTTTTCCATGGATGCATCCTGGAATCAGGCTGGATGCTGCCACTCTCCATGCTGAATTATTCCCTTATTTCTGCTTCTTTTCCTGTTTATTCCAATTTATTTCCCTGTATCAAACATTTTGTTCAGGGCTCTGTAATTCCTCCGGCAGTCTGACCAGGAAACCCTTGGCTGGTGCCCACCGAGTGATGTTTTGTGAGCTCCTGAGCCCACAGGGAATAAAAGCCCAGCGTGCAAATCCAGGCTTTAGCCCAGAAAGAAAGGTTTTGTTCTGCTGTGAGGTTCAGCTGGGCTTTACTGGCCCACAGCCTCAGCCAGGCCTTCAGTTTGCTTTGTAAATTTGTGCTTTCAGCAGGGCCTGACAGATCCATGGAGCAGAGCTGGGCTCCTCAGCCTCTTCCTGCCTTAATCCGTGGTTTTTACCGTCGCTGTGCGAGTGGGTGATGTGTCTAAATCACGGATTTTTAAATTTCTGATGAAAAGCAGAGAATTCAGGGGCACCCAGTGGCTGTGGCCGAGGCAGGAGCCTCCCAGTTGCCCCTGGGAACAGGATTTGGCTCCGTGTTTTGGCACCAGGCACGGGCTGAGCTATCTGCTGGCGGCAGGGTCGCTCTGGAGATGGTTCCAGGCTCCACACGTGCGAGGAAAACTAAAAAGAAAAAGAGATCTGAGGAGAAAAGAGATTTTATTGGCTTAGAAATCATCTCTGAGGTGGGGCAGGGGGTGTGGTGGATCCTGCTTGGATCTGTGGGTTTTCCTGGGATGTGTCCAGGAATCAGGACTGGCTTTATTTGTTTGTTTTTCTGGAGAGGGATCTGTTGGAAGATCCCGTGCCAGGGAGGTGCTGCTGTTCCTGGGGATTGGGAAGGTGCTGATGCCACTTTGGATCAGCCCCAGGGATGCAGCAGGCAAGGCTGGATGCCCCCCACCCTCCCAGAATTAAAATTCACAAGCTTAAAATACAAAGTGCTCATTAAAAAAAATTAAAATAAGTAAGAGACTCTATGAGGTTTCTTTGGTTTGATCTCAGGAGGGGTTTGGAGGCTCCAGAAATCAGCTGCCATCGTCTTTTTCTTTAAAGGGAGCGCAAATTCTGGTGGCAAAACACAACCCCGAGGGACAGGCCTGGGGGAAACATCTGATTCCGTGAAAACGCAGCGGGGAGGAGCTGGAGAGCTGCTGGCCTGGCCCCGGCCCGCAGGGAGATGCTGCAGCCTGGAACAGCTGAGGAGCTGCCCCAAGTCCACAGCGGTGGCAGCAAAACAGAGCCTTTGTTGGGCAGCTCTGGGGCCCTGCTTAGACACAGAGCCCCCCCCAAAAAAAAAAAAGGCTGGAAAAGCACTTGGAATGTGCCAAAGCTCAGGGAAGCATCACCAGAGGGAGGCCCTGGGCCAGCTCATCCCTAAATTTTATAGACTTGGAAATGCCTTGGGAAGGGACTGGTGGGAGAGGTTTATTCCAGCATTTACAGTAAAATCGATGTTTTGTGGAATGGAGTCACAGAATCCCAGAATCCTGGGATGGCTGGGGTTGGAAGGGACCTCNGGATCTTAAAGCCGATCCCCATGGCAGAGACACCTCCCACTGTCCCAGGCTGCTCCAAGCCCCAGTGTCCAACCTGGCCCTGGACACTGCCAGGGATCCAGGGGCAGCCACAGCTCCTCTGGGAATCTGTGCCAGGGCCTCCCCACCCTCCCAGCCAGGAATTCCTCCCCAATATCCCATCCATCCCTCCTCTCTTTCCATTTAAAACCATTCCCCGTTGTCCTGGCACCCCCTGCTCTTGTAAAGAACCTCTCCCTGATGGTTCTGGCAACTTGAGATTCCATAATCCTGGAATCTCCCTCCATGCCCTGTCCTGAGTGCTCCATGCCCATGAGCTGATCTTGGCAGCTCGGAGGGCTTTCCTTGATCTCTGCTGGGAATTCAGGGGGTTTCTCTCCTACCTGGGGATCCAGCGGCGTTTGGGAGCTGATCCCAGCAGGAAGGGAGGAATTCCTCCCCCTTTGGAGCCCAGCCCAGCGCCGAGGGGGATTTCACTGACTCCTGCAATGCTTTCATGCTCAGGAAGGGGGAATTTTGCTGCTCTCCTGCCCCTGACGTGTTCCAGGCCCCCCAGACTCGCTGTGCCGCCTTTCCTGGCCTCACTCGGGGATGAGTTCAGCACTTCCATGCCCATCCCGGCGTTCCAGCGATGCTGGCTCCGCGTGCTCCCATCCCAGGACACCCCTGCTCCAGATTCTGCTGCTCTGAGCTTTCCCTTCGTGCTGGAAAAGGAAACTCAAGCTCGTCCCCCTGCGGAGAGGGAGTGGGATCTGCGTTCCTTGGGCACATGGAGCCCTTTTTTTGGGATGTTCCAAGCAGAGGGACGACGGCGGCTGTGGGTCAGGCAGCCCACAGGGAAGGGGCTGAACACCAAAGGGTTTGGTCCCTGTGCTGAGAGAATCCCAAAATCCATTTCCCTTTGGATATCCCGGATTTAAGTCGGCCTTTCCCAGCAGGGAGGTGCCCATCCCAAGGGAGCAGGGCCCCAAATGTGCCCCCAGCCGTGGTTCCAGGGGCTGCCAGCTGCAGTGCTGAGCCAGGGCTGGGGTTTCTGCCGTGGCCTGGAACAGCTCCTGGATGCAGCGTTTTCCCTGGAGACCGGGATCAGCTCAGGGAGTGCCCCTCTGCAGAGCCCTGCAGCTTCCCGGGGGGCAGGGCAGAGGTGAGCTGGCCTGAAAGCTGGAACGAGGGATAAAACATCCTAAACACGGTGGGTGGAAAGGGTTGGATATATTTATTCATATTTCTATTTTTAGGGTTGTGTCGCTTCCTCCCCTTGGGGGTGGCTTTGATGTCACTTTGCAGGAGGGGACTGTGACAAATCTCAGCCCCAGCCGGGTGTTCCTGGCCACCACAGCCTTCCCCTGGGGCTGTGCCACGATTTATTTCTTTTTTATTTATTTATTTATTTATTCATTTATTTGGGATTTATTGTGTCAGGATCCATCCCTGGCCGGGAGAGGAAGCGGCTTTAGCAACAGCAGGAAAGGACACAATGAGTCAGCAGCGGAGGGGAACTAAAAATAAGGAAATGTCCAGAGAATGACTTTGTTTCACTCGGGAATTACAGTTACAAGCACCATCCAGGGACAAGAATGGAATTAAATTTTTATTGTTGCTGTTTTTTCCTGAAAATTCGGACTAGATGCGTGCTGTGATGTGTTGTTAGAGCTGGGAATTTAACTGGAATTTGCATTTGGGATGGAATGGTGTCAGCATGGCTTGGATAGCTCATTAAACATCGGAGGGCAATTTAAATTATTTATCTCTTGTTGGGTTGCACCAAAAATCAGGATTTTTCTTGCTGCTGTGCCAGGTTTTGGGGAGAAATTGTGGCATAATTCCATTTTCCTAAGGATTCCTTTTGGGAATTCCTGCCCTGAGCCTGTGTCTGCCTCTCCCTGCAGCTGATCCGGGCGAACCTTTCCTGCTGGGATGGGGTCTCAGCAGGGACAGAGCGGGGTTTGTGTGGGAGGGCTGTGTTGGGAAGCCCAGATTCCAGGCAGGAATGCTGGAGGCAGGAGCTGGAAGCTCCAGGTTTGGGGGCTGCGAGTCCCCCCAGGAGCCCGGGCTGGAGTTTTTGGGGGTCCCCAGACTCTGCACACTCACGGGATGTGGGTTAGGGAAAGGCTGGGTGCCTCTGTTGCTTAATTCCAAGACATTTAGGAATTTTTGCACCTGCAGAAGCCGATTCAGCCAGGAAACATCTCTGTGGGGTCCTGGCTGGTGGCTTTTGTGTAAAAATTCCATCTCGTGGTTCCCGTTCCTGCCCCTTGGATCAGGACCCCCGGCCACGGCTGGGAATTCACTGGGATAACTCCCCCGGGGAAAAGCCCCAGCAGAAAGCCCCTTCCCGGCGGCGCTGCCAGCCTGGGGCTTTGACATCAGACACCGGGATTTTTCCTGCCCTTGTGGAGCCGGTGGAGGGAGGCTCGCGGTTATTTTTATCCGGCGCTGGCAGCGGCCGCAGAGGGACGCGGCTCCCCGGGCCCGCCGGGGCTCCGCTGCCTTTATTTGGGAAAACCAAGGTGCTCGGGGCCAGCCGGGAGCCGAGAGGTGCTGGGAGAGCATCCCGGGCTGGGGAGGCTGAGCGGCCGCCCCTGCATCCCATGGTGGGCTGAGATGTCCCGGCGGGATCGGCGGCGATCCAGCGGCCGCGGGAGGAGCCGGCAGCGAGGATGAGCCGGGAAGGGGGCGATGGAATGGGTGACGTGATGGGGAAAGCGGCCCCGCCGTCCCCGGAGGGCAGCTATAAAAAGGTAAGGGACAAAAAGGGACAGAAAGGAGCCTTTGTGTGCCGCCAGGCGGGAATACTGCGGGAATGCTGCGGGAATGCTGCGGGAGTGCCGCCCAAAGCCCGCCCAGGGCGCTGGGATCCGGCTGCTGGGGCACGGGAAATCCATCGTTTGGATTTCTCTCCCGCCTTGTTCCCCTATCTCGTGATGATAAGCAAAATATCAGGAGAAGTTTCCAAAGGCATTCTCCCACCTGGAAACCCCCCGGGATTTTAAAGCAATTTGTGACGTGGCTCCAAACACGCGAGTTTGGCTTGGGGTTGCATTTACCCCATGGGGAAAAAAAAAAGAGATAAAAGCGCATTTTCTGTGGTTCTGATTTGTTTGTAAACCCCAGAATAGCCCTGGTGCTGTGCAGAGATAAAATGAGACGCTGCCTGTGGCTCTGGAACTTTAAATTTAGTCCTGGGCCAGGGCTGGTAATGACAGAGCCTGGCAAAAATAGCCTTGGTGGCCTGGCCGGGTGTCCCAGGGCTCCGGGCTGGGTGTCCTGGGTGTCCCAGTGCTCCAGGCCGGGTGTCCCAGTGCTCCAGGCTGGGTGTCCTGGGTGTCCCAGTGCTCCAGGCTGGGTGTCCCAGTGCTCCTGCAATGTTTGGTGCCCGAGGATGGGTGGGAAGGGATCCTCCCCCTCTGTTCCACTCTCCTGAGCCCATCCTGCACCCAGGGCTGGCAGCAGGAGGATGTGGAGGGGCTGGAGCGAGGCCAAAGGGGAACACGGAGCTGCTCCGGGGCTGGAGCCCCTCTGGAGCTGAGCTGGGGGTGCTCACCTGGACAAGGGAAAAGTCCGGAGAGAGCTCAGAGCCCCTTGCAGGGCCTAAAGGGGCTCCAGGAGAGCTGGAGAGGGACTGGGGACAGGGGATGGAGGGACAGGACACAGGGAATGGCTTCCACTGCCAGAGGGCAGGGAAGGATGGGAGATTGGGAAGGAATTGTTCCTGGGAGGGAGGTGAATTCCCAGAGAAGCTGTGGCTGCCCTGGATCCCTGGCAGTGTCCAAGGCCAGGCTGGACATTGGGGCTTGGAGCAGCCTGGGACAGTGGGAGGTGTCCCTGCCATGGACAGGGAATGGGATGAGCTTTAAGGTCCCTTCCATCCCAGCCCATTCCAGGATCCTGTGACGTGCTGCCCTTTTCCCTGAGCAGCCACAGCCACACCTGGCATTGTGTTCTCATTCCCGGCCTCCAGCACAGGTGGCTGCTGCCCTTCCGAGCGGGAAGGTCAAGGGGAGGAAGGAAAACATCCGCCCTGGATTGCTTTGTTTTCCCTTAAAAACCAAAAGCAGCTTTTTTTAAAAATCATTGTGAGAGCTGAATTGTCCTCAGCTCTGCACAGAGCAGAAATACTTTTATTTTTTGACTCAGTGCCAAAATACACATTAAAGTATCGCAGGGTTATGTTTTCCTTGGAATTACCTTTTTTGACCCATCATTCCTTCTATACCAAGTGAGAATATTTGATAGCCAAACCCCCCTCGCTGTTTCCCTTCTCCATTTCTGTTTTTCCATACCCAGCTCCAGATTTCGAGTGCAGCTGTCAGGTAATTTATCCAAAGCCTCGAGTCCAGTTCCCTCAGGTATATTTTATTTTTTAGTAACAGCTCCCCGTTTTATAATAACAAATAGCACTCCTGATTTCTTTATGGTCGTTAGCCTGGGCCTGGCTTGGAAAATGGGATATTCCCAGCTCAGTCCTGGGAGCAGAGTTATTTAGAATCCTCAGTAATGACCTGGTGGAGGAAACAAATTGCACATTGATTAAATGTACAGATGTCAGCCTGGGAGCAGCAGGGCCTGGTGGGAAATGGAGAAATTAAAACAGATCTGGAGAGACAGAGCCGTCGGAAAGGAGGAAAAGCGTCCAGTTCTGGCTGTGTTTTAATGGGAAAAGAGGAGCTTGTGGTGGCCACGGAGGAGGGAGAGGTCCCAGCTGGAGTGGAGGCTGGGCAGGAGGGGGTGGGGACCTGCTGTGGGCACTGGGTTTCAGCTGGAGCACAAGGAAAATCAGATTTACATGGGAAGGTGTGGGGGAGGATGATCTGAGCTGGGAAAGGGGAAATTTCCAGGACTTGAGGGAATATTGGTGCAGGGACACAGCCAAGGGCATCCTGAGATGGGCAGCACAAGGAGCTGGCCCAACCTCCCTCCTTCTGCTCCCAGTCCATTAAAAAGTTATTTTCACTCATTTTTCCATTTTTCCCCCCCTTTTTTGCTCTCCCCAGCAGGGTTGGTTATTTTTAATCCTAAATCTGTCTCCGTGTGATTGAGGCATTGATTGTTGAAACCTAAAAAAACCAATGGTCTGGGTAGAATTTCAGAAACCTTGAGCTCAACCCAAAAACTCGGTGCCACTTGGCGCCATGGGGTTTATTTTTATTATTTTAAGTATTTGAAATAAAAGGAGTGAGGTTGTAAATGAAGTATTTTGGTAAGGGATTGACAATTTAATGGGCAGGGTAATAATGTATATAATCAGCACTGGAGCTGGAATTAAAGCATTAGTTGTTTTAGGTTAATAATTTGCAGTTTGTCGCACTTCCTGGTACAAAAAGGTGCTTTGTTTTTCCTGAGGTGGGACATGGGAAGCACAATTCCATGAATTAACCCCATGGAAGCAGCCCAGCCTCGCCTGCAATGTTTCCTTTGGTTGTGTTTTCTGCATTGGGGATTGTTATTTCATAATTAAATGTTTGAGGCTTTCAAAGTGTTCCTTCCATCAACAAATTCCTGATTTTGTTGTCAGTGGTGGCACGTGATCCATTAGCGACAGACACCAGGAGAGATTTTGAATCTAGAGCTGAGATTTGCATTTATTGCACATTGATGACACAGTTATCAGTCAGGGATTAATCTCAAATCACTTTGGTGACTGGTATTTTTAAAACCCCATGTTTGTATTTATATTTATGTTTATATTTGTATCTGTATTTGTATTTATGTTTATTTACATTTATATTTGCATTTATATTTGTATTTATATTATTTATATTTATATTTATCTGTAAAAATCCCTTTTAAACCCAGGGATAATTGGATGACCATGGTTCAAAATCCATCCCTGAGCACGCTGGCAGGAGAGGGATTTGTGTGGGTTTGGAAGCTGCTCAGGGCAGTGGAAGATCCCAAGTGTGCCCTTGGTGGATACATGGATATGGGTTCAAATATTGGTGTATGTAAGGATAATAAGGATGGATCTGTCAGCATGTTTGGGTTGGAATCAGAGGATCTTTAAGGTCCTTTCCAACAGACCAGTCTGATTCCATGTGGAGAGAGATTCAGTGGGGATTCCCACTGGGATGGGCTCTGTGGTTCACCCAAGTGTGGAATGCTTGGGAGATCCTGAGCATCTGAGCTTGGTGGTGGGACAAGGCCCCTTCCTGTGCCCTGGCCTGGTCAGAATTCATCCTTCCCTGTCCCTTCCCAGAATTCATCCTTCCCTGTCCCTTCCCAGAGCTCATCCTTCCCTGTCCCTTCCCAGAGTTCATCCTTTCCTTCCCAGATCTGATCCTCTCCTGTCCCTTCCCTGAGCTCATCCTTTCCTTCCCAGAGCTCATTCTTCCCCGTCCCTTCCCGGAGCTGACGCTGTCCCGTCCCTCCCTGCAGGCCCAGAAGAATGAGCGCGAGTCCATCCGGCAGAAGTTGGCTCTGGGCAGTTTCTTCGACGATGGCCCCGGGCTCTACACGAGCTGCAGCAAGAGCGGCAAGCCCAGCCTGTCCTCCCGGTGAGCCAGAGCCCAGAACCTCTGGGCAGCCTGGAAACTGGGAGATCTCTGCAGTGGGACACCCCAGGACCATCCCTCACTCTCTGCTTTCAGCCATATTCCTGAATTTTCCGTGTGTCCTTTGCAGTACTTGTGTGCTGTGCAAATGCTTGTAATTAATGTGGGGAAATACTCATTTCAAACTGGATAGAAAGATATTGGGATGTTTAGGGGATAAAGGAAATGAGGGGAAGTTTTTTGAATGAGGTTTCCTTCAGGTTTTCATTTAGGGTTCGGAACAGGGTGCCCAGAGAAGCTGTGGCTGCCCCTGGATCCCTGGCAGTGCCCAAGGCCAGGCTGGACATTGGGGCTTGAAGCAGCCTGGGACAGTGGGAGGTGTCCCTGCCGTGGCAGGGGTGGCACTGGATGGGATTTAAGGTCCCTTCTAACCCAAACCATTTGGAAATTCCAACCTCAGTGATTCTGGAATTCTGTGGTTCATGCTCAGAAAGCCACCAGAGAATGGACAAAATCAGGTTTAATGTGGCTTCCTGCCTCCCCTCCACACCCACAAGCTCTGCTCCACGGCTCCATCCCTGGAGCTGCACATGGATTCTTTGGTTGGATTTTTAATATTTTTAATATTTTTGCACCAAACACACTCCAGAAAGTCCTGTTTGTGTTGGAACCCACGGCACTGGGGAAACATCAAACACCTCCCATGCTGGGAGTGAAGCTGTACCTGTTGCCATGGAGTGGGAGAAGAAAGGAGGCTCAGGGAGGCAGAAATCCAGGAGGAATTGTGCTGTTCCAGGGGAGAGGTGCAGTTGTGGAATTAAATTGAGCTGCAGATCATTTGAAAGGGAAAACAGCTTTGCAGTGTGTAGTTACAGCTGAACCAGGAGCTGCTGTCTGGTAATTAGAGCACAGCTCTAATTAATGCAGCTCATCAGGGTTTGGCAGCTGTGCCCCCAGAAACTGCCAGCTGTGCCTGAAGGATTTGGTGTTTGTTAATATTTACAATCCAGGAAAAGTATTCCCTGTTCCAGGACCTACAGGAACCTTGCAGGACATTGTTCCCATATTTGTGTGTGGAATTACAGAGGAGGATCATGGAATGGTTTGGGTTGGAAGGGACCTTAAGGCTAATAATAACTAATAAACTCCACTGAAATAAATGGAAAATAAGAGTTTGCTGTTCCCAAGTACCAACACGAGCTCCCAACACAGTGAGAATGAGGAATAACAGACAGCAGGGTGTGGAGGGGGTTCCACATGGAAGGGATTTGGGATTGGGATCTCTCACCTGGAGAAGAGCTTTTCCCTTCTCTCAGTCCCACTGGGATTCCCTGATCCACTGCACCCAGAGAAAATCATTCCTAGGGAGGAGAATTTGGGTGGGGTTAATCAATCCCAATCCAACAATGGAGCTGGGGGGTCTGAAAAACACCAGAATAAATTCTTGTGTCACAGGAGTGCCTTGGATACAAACAGTGAGCAAATAATTTCCATCATTGACAAAACATGTTATAATATATATTATTATATATGTTATTTATATCTTTATACATTTCGCTTTCTTTTTTTCTCAGATTTATTATTTTTTTGCAGATTCTTCATTTGTCAGTAATTTTTTATTTGTCAATGTGTGTTCTTATAGTAATGTGTTCCATATCTTCTCTTGTATTTTATATATTTCATTTAATGTAATCAGAGCTGAATAACCAAAAATAATAATGATACTTGAAAACCACGATGACAAAAACCGATCCCAAGTCCCGGCAGCGCGTGGGTAGTTCTGCAGCCCAGCAGCAGGTGGTGGTAGAAGCTCTGGCTGCGTGCGACACCGAGCTCCCAGTGCCACGCCGAGCTGGTCCCCTGCTGAACTGGGGCAGTCCCAGCTCAGGGGACAGCGGTGTCACCTCTGCCTCTCCTGGCCAGGTTACAGAGCGGGATGAACCTGCAGATCTGCTTTGTCAACGACAGCGGCAGTGACAAGGACAGCGATGGCGACGACAGCAAGACAGAGACCAGCCTGGACACGCCGCTGTCCCCCATGGTAGGTGTGGGACTCTGCCGGGCCAGGAACGCCACAGGGAACCCACGGGGAGCTGATCCTGTTCAAGCAGCAGCTCTCAACCCCAGAGCAGCGTTTTGTGCCCTCAGTAAAGTGCAAGGTGCTGAGGGACAGATAAGAAGCCACCCCTGGCTGCTGTGGAGCTCATGTCTTCATGTGAAGGTTCCTTTTTCCTTCCTTCCTTCCTTCCTTCCTTCCTGCCTTTCTTTTTGGCTCTGAGAACTACCAAAGAATGGATAGGAAGTGGTGTCAGTTCCCTTTCCTCTCTTTTCCTGTGTGGATACAACCTTCCTTTGTGGGTATAACACCACAGCCCCAGATCCTCCCCTCCAGCTTAACCTTCGACACCTTCTGATCTGCCAGGCTCCTCTTTCCCTTTAAAGCCCAGGAGGCCTGTCTGGGAATCACTCTGATTTTTAACGATAATCTTGTGGATTAAGATAAAAAAAACAAACCCATGCCCTTCACAGTTTCTGTAGGAAAGAGCACAAAAATAGCTCAGACTTTGCTGTGACTTCTTTGCTTCCCCAGAGCAAGCAGAGCTCATCCTACTCCGACAGAGACACGACGGAGGAGGAGTCGGAGTCCCTGGACGACATGGATTTCCTCACCAGGCAGAAGAAGCTCCAGGCTGAAGCCAAGATGGCCTTGGCTATGGCAAAGCCCATGGCCAAGATGCAGGTGGAGGTGGAAAAGCAGAACAGGAAGAAGTCGCCGGTAGCGGATCTTGTAAGTGGGGCCGGGGGTGACCCCAGGGGTGACTCCAGCCCTGGGACATCCACACCCCGGTGGCTCTGGCTTACAGGGGTGATGGACATGGGGAGGAGAGGTCCAATTCCATCAAATATTCCCGATCCTGGTCAATTTGAAGCCTTGGGCCCAGTTTTGTGTTGATGGTTGAACTCTTATTTGGTGGAGTCGTTGCTGCCTGTTTGTGAGGGGGGGATGCAAACCTGAGGGGAAAAACTGCTCAGAAATACAAATAATTGGAAGAAAAGAGTAAAATATTGGAAGAAAGCAGTAAAACATTGAACATTTCCTTCCAGCTGCCACATATGCCTCATATAAGTGAGTGCCTGATGAAGAGAAGTTTAAAACCCACTGACCTAAGGGACATGACCATCGGGCAGCTACAGGTGATAGTCAATGACCTTCACTCACAGATAGAAAGTAAGTGGTAATTGCTCAATTAATCTGGGGTCTGTCTCCTTTAATTAAGAACAGTTCTCTGGGATAAATATAAATATTCTCCATGGAAAGGGTTTTCCAGCCCTGGCACAGCTGCCCAGGGCAGTGGTGGAGTCCCCATCCCTGGAGGGATGGAAAAGCTGTGTGGATGTGGCATTTGGTGGGGAAGATCTCAGCCTGGGGTTCTCCAGGACATCCCAAACTCACCCCATTTCTCCCTGGATCAGGCTTGAACGAGGAGCTGGTGCAGCTGCTGCTGATCCGGGACGAGCTGCACACGGAGCAGGATGCCATGCTGGTGGACATCGAGGATCTCACCAGGTGAAGGAATTCTTTCCCAGGGAATTTCTCTCCCCTCACAGCTCCCACTTTGCCATCAGCAGCGTGTGGGGGTTTTCCTTCAGCAGAATTTCGGGACTAAAGCTTTTGCCATCCAGGATTTTGGGAAGGAATTCCTGCCTGGGAGGGTGGGGAGGCCCTGGCACAGGGTGCCCAGAGAAGCTGTGGAAGTGTCCAAGGCCAGCTTGCACAGGGATCTGTCTTTGCCATCAGGAGGGCTGGACCAGTGGGAGAACTTAGCAATCACTTAAATATTAATATTTAATAACTGATTAAACAGAAAGCCTTGCAGGATATGGGCAGGTTCCCTAAAGGGCTCCATCCCCTGGCAGCAAGGCTCAGGAAGCATTTTCCTTTGGGATAATTTGGGATGGGCTTCAGAAATATAAAGTGTTCCGAAATATTCTGAATATTTTATTCAGAAATGTAAGCATTGGGGTGAAAGGAGCTGGAAATGAAGCCCTGGGTAATGTCAGCACACCAGGACTGTGATTCCAAACTGACCCATTAAAGCTTGGGGAAAAAATGAACATCAAGTGGTGAAGGGGAGGTTTGGGATGGGGCTGGAGCTGTCAGTGCCACCACATAACCTGGGTTCTCCTCCTGTGTTTTGGGAAGTGCTTTGCTTCCTCTCTGCAGTTCATGGCAGTTCACAAATGGCATTTTTTGGGAGTGGTGGGGCACTGGCTGTCCCCATCCCTCCGTTACCTGGGGTAGAAGTGCTGGCCATCCCTGTGGGAAGGGAGGGGAAATTCCCAGCTGTCCCAAACCACCCCGGGCTCTGGAGAAACCCCAGAGGGGCTTCCTTGGCCCTTCCCTTCTCCCTGTGCCCTCCTGGCAGGAAGGAGCCCCAGCAGAGATCCGGGAAAACTCTGTGTTTTCCCTTGGGAAAGCGCAGTTCCCCAGACGGGTTGGGTTTCCCATCTTTTCCTTGGCCCAGGGAATAACGGCCCCTGCTGTCCCCAGGCACGCCGAGAGCCAGCAGAAGCACATGGCAGAGAAGATGCCAGCCAAGTGAAGCCTGGCCTGCCCTCCTCCTGCCTCTGTCGTGTCCAGGGAATCCCAGGATTCCAGTGCTACCCATTGACCATGTCCCAAGCTTTCTGTCCGGTGATTGGCCTCTGCTTCTTAATTTATTTTAATTTTTTTACTCGTGCCACTAAATATCAGGCATTTTAATAATAATAATAATATTATTATTACAGAAACAGAGATTGTACAGTACTTATAACATTATAAATCATGGGCGAGAAGAGAGGGTAGTTTGACTTTATTTTTGGTTGTTTAGAGATTTTTTGGGTTGGGCGATATTTTACCATTGACTACTTTTTTATTCTTCACTGTAGTTTTCAAATAAAGAACCTGTTCTTGACGGTGCTATACAAGTCAACAAAAAACCCATGCCTGCCTCGTAGTGACGTCGTAGCTTTCAGTGATCTGTACATTTGACTCAGTCCTCGGCATTTGGGGAATGTTGAGTGCCTGACATTCATGTTTAGGTGTGCTGTTAACACTCGGTGGGGTGCAGAGAGTTGCAAGTTTTCTGTATAAAGCTGTAAAATAAAAATTACCACCATTGTTTCCTATGCCACGCCTGTTTGTTGCCGAGGGGGGTGGCTTCGCTGGCGGATCCTCCAACTAAATGTGGAATTTATCATCACCAGAAAGAGCCTTTGGGGTTTTTTTGCCTTGCAGAGAGGATTTTTGTAGAGTTATTTATCTGGAAGTTCCTGGTTCTGTATCACATGGACTGAAAAGATTCTTCTGTAACACTAAGCCCTAAAATTGTGATGGTTGGAAGCAGCAGAGACACGCCCCAGGTGGGGTTTTTAACGTTTTATTGTCTGGGCTGAACTTTTAAATGAAATGTCAGGAAGAAAAAAAAATCTATGTTAAAAAGTAGGCAGCAAATTAAATGGATTAAATGTGGAATTCCTCACTCTGCCCTTGGGAGAGGCTTGGAGCTGAGTGCTGTCCATAGGAGAGGGGACACTGGCACACAATAAATTTGTCTCCATCCCTCCTTTGTTGGATTTACAGCTGGAAGAACCCAGCCAGCCCTTCCTCAGCCCCAGCCTGCTGCTCCCAGCAGCTTTTTACCTTTTAATTCCCATTTCCTCGGGGGCAAATCCACCCCAGCGAAGGCTCTGCCTGATGACTTATTCAGGGTGTTTGCAAAGAGCCTCAACTGCATTAAAATTTCATCCCCTGCCAGGAATATATTTTATTAAAGCACTTTTTTTTTGTTAAATGACTTTTTTCTCCTTTTTTTTTCCCAGACAAGGCAGGGTTGGAAGCAGCCTGCAGAGGGGTTTGGGCGCTGGGATGGGGGTTGGTTCAATTTAGGGTTGTTCTGCCTTTCCCTGGGGTTTTTCCCTGTCCCACAGCTCCCACAGGGATTGAATCCCCTGTTCCTGCTGAGCTGGGATCAGGGAGCAGAGGGATGGATCAGGAGCCCCTCACCTGCAGCCTCTTTCCTTCCTTATTTTTAAATCTACGCAGAAAATAAATAGAAATATTGGGGGTGTTGGTTTCCCTGCAGCTCTTGGGTGGCTGCCTGCACTTGGGGAGAGCTGCTGGGTTTCAGTTTTCCCTCTCAAACCCCAAATCTGCAGTGTCTGACCCCAAAACCTCTCCGTGGACCCGCTGCCTCCGTGGGAAGCAGCTCCAGCTCTCAGGGAGGAGGAGCCTCCTGCTGTATTTAAGGCAAGAAAAGCCCCAAATGCACAAAGTTTGCTCTCAGCTTTAAGGAAAAAATTAGGAAAAAAAAAAAACCAAGAAAGCCCCTGGATGCTGCTGGGGAATCCCAGAGCTCCCCCTGGCATCCTCCAGCTCGGGAGCACCGGGATGAGGCCCCAGGAGGGCTGGAATTCCATTCCCTTGCTAAGTGCCTTGGACCTGCTGGAGAGGATTTGTTATTCCGCTCACCTGCCCCTGGTTTGCCCCTCCTGCCTTGGGGGGATTGGGTTTTTCCAGCAAAAATTCCTGTTCTGGGTCTCCTTGGTGTACCCAGGGTGGTGTGGGTGAGGGCAGTGCTGGAACTGATGGATTGAAGGGCATTCCAAGGATCTGGTGTGGTTTCTGAGCAAAATGTGCTTTGGTTTTGTGTTTTATTTCTGCCTCCTGGTCCCACCTGGAGCCTCCTGGATCCTCCTGGGTGGGTTTTGGATTCCCAAGCAAACATGAACCATCTCCCACAGGATGCCAGACTGGGAATTTTCCTTCCTGCTGCAGGAAAAGCACCTTCCCAGCCCAGAAATCACCAAAAATACCTGAGTGAGGCAGCAAAAACCCCTCCCAGCCCCGCTTCCTGCTGTGGGGATGGAGATCCCACAGAGTCCCCACATTCCCCTGCCCTCCCTGCAGCTGTGCAAATCCACAGGGAATTGCTGCGTGGAATTTTTGGGAGCCCCAAACTTGTGGAGAATTTGAGGTTTTTTTCAGCTTAGCTTTATTTCTTTTTTTTTTTTTTTTCCTTATTTTCTTCATGTTTTTCTCCCATGAATGGGGCATTTAGAGGGTCCCACTGGTGGCTCCCAGGATCTGGGACCCCAGAGCTGAATTCCCCACTGGAATTTCAAATTCAGGGCTCTCGGGAGAAGGTCCCTGGGATGAGCTCACAGGGACAGTCATAAACAGCTTTTAAAATTATTATTTATTGTTTTGTGGCCACTGCCCCACACTGGGGACCAGGATTTGGCATCCAGGCCCTGGATCCAAGGAATCCCCGTGCCCAGTGCCCCTTGCCTGGAACTTTTTTTGGGGAAAAAAAAGTGTTCATTTGAAAAAAAAAAGGGTTCAGATGACATAGAAATCAAGGAAAGCTGAGGGTTGGATGGGCTGGAGAAGGAAAAATCTGCCAGTGCAGGGATCATGGAATTACAGGAAGGTTTGGAAGGGAAGGGAGATTAAATCCCACCCAGTGCCACCCCTGCCATGGCAGGGACACCTCCCACTGTCCCAGGCTGCTCCAAGCCCCAGTGTCCAACCTGGCCTGGGACACTGCCAGGGATCCAGGGGCAGCCACAGCTTCTCTGGGAATTCCATCTCAGCTGCTTCCCACCCTCCCAGGGAACAATTCCTTCCAAATATCCCACCTACCCTTTAGGCACTGGATGGGAGCAGAGCTTGGTGAAACTTGGAAATAATTTGGACTTTTCTGCTGCCTGGGCAGGGCAGGAATTACTCCTCGATTTCCCATGTCCTGTTCCCTCCAATACCCCTTTCCACAGTCAATCCTGGCCCTCCAGGAGAATTTTTCCTTGCTTTTCCTTGCCCCTCTCCAGCTGGTCTCACACCATAAGGTTCCTTAATATTTGTAAGTCTCATCCTAAACTCACCTGTGCTCGAAAAGCCTGAACAGCTGCATTAAATAAAAAATAAATCCCAAATCACCCTCATGCCTGAGCCAAGGCCCTGCTGCCGTGGATTCCGTCAGCCCCTGGGAACTGGGATGAGCTTTATGAGCTTCCTGTCAGGGAAGCCCTGCGGTTTGGGTTCCCCTTTCTGGGATTTTCTGCCTTTTTTTTTCGGCTCCCCCTCTCCAGCAGCTGCTGGCTGTGCTGAGCAGCATCTCCCTGGGCACACAGGCACCACCAGGGAGCGGGAGTGTGGAAAACCAGGGAAGCTGTGGCTGTCCCGTCCCTGGGATGGCCAAGTCCTTGGGAGTGTCCAAGGCCAGGTCAGGACACCCTGGGACAGTGGAAGGTGTCCCTGCCACGGCAGGGGTGGGATGAGATGGTTGTTAATGTCCCTTCCCAACCCAAACCGTTCCATGATTCCACAAAAACCACACCCTTTGCTCTTATTAACCCTGATTTCAGCCCCCGAGGCAGAGCACGGCTGAGCTCGTGGTGACCGAGCCACGAGCAGCTCAGAGGAGCCCCTGGGGACTGGACACTGCCTCCGAGTGCTGCTGTCCCCAGCCCTCTCCAGGACACCCCTGCCGCTCTGCCCCTGCCAGAGGAGCTGAACAGCTCCCAGATTTTCCCCTCGGAAGCAGAGTCACCCCTCAGGCCCAGGGAGGCCCCGCGGGCGGGAGCTGACGCTCGGCTCCGGCTTCTCCGCACACCCCACGCCTCTTCCCACAGAGTTTCTGTTCCCTCTTACCATAAACCAAAGGAAAGCCTCATGTGCGGGGCCCTTGTCCTCCTGTGCTGCTCCAGGGGTGACCAGGGACATCCTGCACGCCCAGGGGCTTTTCCAGCCGGGATCCAATCTGCTGCCAAAGCCGCTTTTCCCGGTCCCTTGGTGGGATCAGCTCTTCCTTCTCCCCTCCTTTCCAGTGGGAAAATATTGTTTAAAGTCTCTTGGCTGTGGAGGGAAGAAAAAAAAAAAGATTGATGTAAAAGGAATTATCCCAATTCAGTGTTCTGAGCCCTCCCAGCCTGTCCTGGTCCGTGGATTTTAGTGTTTGACGCCAGATTGGAGTTGCCGATGGAAAAGTTGCCATGGAGGATTGGGAGCAGAGCCCAGGCACCGCAGCCACGGCCTCCTGCCCCTCAGCTTGCCAAGGGCAGCACCTGCAGGGAAGAAACTCCCCTTGAATGAAAAGTGGAATAACCCCATCCGTCTGAAAAACGGGAATTGCAGTTTTACGTGGATCTCCGGAGCTGTTTCCAGGCAGCTCAGCCCTGCTCTCCTCTGCTTCCAGGCAGGACTGTGGGAGGAGAAATTTTCCCAGATGTTCTTCCCATCCCACCGTAGACAAGGGACTGATACCCCTGGGCAGTAATAGGGAAAAATCCAACTGGATTTCCCACTGGAAAAATTCCCACTCAGGGAATTTTGTTGGAATAACCATCCCTGCCTGAGGGCCCTGACCCCCAAAGCAAGGATGGGAGCTGCAAAGTGGCTCTGCAGCTCCCAAACCACATGGAGATGGAGTTTTTGGGGGTGAGGAAGGGATCCCCAGCACTGTGTCAGACCCCTCACCCTCCCTCTGCCTGGAATGTGAGGTTTGGGAAGGGCAGGGACACAACCCCCGGGGCTGGGAATGGGACCAGAGTTGTGCAATCACTTCTGGCTTGCTCCGCTCAGCCCACCTGGGAATGGTTTGGGTTTCCCACAGAGCCCCATGAGGCACCAGAGCCTCTGGACAAGGCAAAAATGGGATTTATTTCTCCAGGCCTGGATTTATTTCATGTGCTGAACACTCAGCTCCAGCGTGGGGAAACGGCACTGACTCCTCTGCAGCTCACGGCGCCCGGCTCACGTGGCTTTGAGTGAAACCCTTTTCATTTTCTGCACTTTGCATAAAATCCAGTTGTTTTGGTTTTTTTGCAATGGAAACCACAAGGGCGTGAGGGTTCCCCACAGCCCTGGGCTCTGCCGGTTCCTCCCAAGGCAGCAGCTGCTGCTTGAGGCAGAGGAAGCCCCAGATGCCACCCACATCCCGTGCTGTGGGAAAAACCAGGGTGTCCCTGTGCCCTCCGTGGGAGCCTCGTCACCCAGACCAGCCCTGGGGCAGGAGCCACCACGGCTCCTGGAATCATCCTAAAACCATGGAATGTTTTGGGCTGGAAGGGAGAGCTCCCCTCATTCCCATGGCAGGGACACCTTCCACACTCCCTGGGTGCTCCAAGCCCTGTCCAGCCTCTCCTGGGACACTGCCAGGGATCCAGGGGTGGCCACAGCTTCTCTGGGAATTCCATCCCTCCCCTCCCAACCCTCACAGGGAAGAATTCCTTCCCAAATTCCCACCAACCCTGCCCTCTGGCAGAGGGAAGCCATTCCCTTTGTCAAATGCCCCTCTCCAGCTTTCCTGCAGCTTTCCCATTGGTGTTTTACTGGCAAGGACTGGTTCCTTCCCCTCCTTTCCCACTTTCCACAAAACTCTGGGAGCTGTAATCTACTTTTGCTCTGCTCCTCACCTCACTGGGAGCCCATTAATTTCCTTTTTCTCCTCACCAAGGCACATCAAAACCATTCACTGTGGCCCTGTAGAGTAAATTCCTGCCAGGACAGGGCCCGACCTGCAGGAGGAGCGGTGCCAGGCTGGTGAAATCCGGGGCACGGCATTCCTGGGAATAACTCCTGCCAAATCCACATCCTTGGGGTTGGAACCCGGGGAATTCTCTGCCCCCGAGCCACCCCAGCAGCTCTCGGGTGTCCCCAGGCACTGCAGGCTCTCACCTCTGCTTCTCCTCAGCTTTCTCAGCCGCTGGCCTGGTATTCCTTCCTCAGACAGAACGGAGAATTCCATCCGTAATGGGACTTGGAAAATAATGTTAAATCAAAGAAATGCTTTAAAAAACCTCACTGATCATCTCCTGCTCACCCAGCAGCAAATTCCTTCCTTTTCTCCACATGCAAAACCAGTGTGAGGTGAAAGGGCAAAACAAACCCGGCAAGGAAAGGACAAAATTCCTGCTTTTTCCTCATCCCTGCTCCCCTCCCGCCTGCCCAGCCCAGCATCCACAGGAGGAGGTCACAGGGAGGGATAAAGAGCAGAAAAAGCACCCGGAGCTGAGAAATTCTGTGAAGTGTGAAAACTGAAAGTGAGAGAGAAAGAGCTCCCCGAAAGTGCCCGAAACCGCGGGCACGGCTGGCATCACCTCGGTGCTTTTGGGGCCGGGGGCAGGGACACGGGGACAGCGGGATGAGCTCACAGCGTTCCCCAGATCCCGGGGGGCAGGACAGCACAGCAGCATTCCCCAGATCCCGGGGGGAAGGACAGCACAGCAGCATTCCCCAGATCCCGGGGGGCAGGACAGCACAGCAGCATTCCCCAGATCCCGGGGGGAAGGACAGCACAGCAGCTCCGGGCTCTGGTGGAGGCACCTGGGGGTGCCCACCCCTCCCTGCAGCCCCACCCAGCCCCTGCTGGCGCTTCCAGGAGATTTTTATTCCTGTGAATTCTGTGGGACTTCAAAACAAACCCCACAGGGCTGATGGACCCATAGGGAGTCATAAAATCCTGGAATGGTTTGGGTGGGAAGGGACCTTAAATCCCCGTTCCGTGGGCAGGGAATGGAAATCATTCTAAACCTGCGGGCTGGGCTGCGATGTTCCTTCGGGTTTCTTGCACAGAACCATAAAATCATGGAATGGTTTGGGTTGTTTGGGTTGGAAGGGACGTCAAAGATCGTCCGGCTCCACCTTCCCCCATCCCAGACTGCTCCAAGCCTCACCCAGCCTGGCCTTGGACACTTCCAGGGGTGGGGAATCCACAATTTCTCTGTGCCAGAGCCTCCCTGCCCTCCCAGGGAAGAACTGTTCCTGGACATCTGCTCCTCCCAACTCAGTGGGAGAAATTCCCTGCCCAAAATGCGCCCTGTGTGCTTCTTAGGGAATCCCAACCCCGATCCCGTGGCTCCCAGCAGCTCCATCCCTTTCCCAGGATGGATCCCTTACCCTGGCAGGTGGATTGGAGCTTTGGAGCCTGCAAATAACAACCTCTGAGTCTGGGGATCCCAAGTCTGGGTGGTCCCAGAGCTGCCAGGCTGTTCCCTGGAATCCAAGAGCCAGGAACCAGCAGGAATCGTGGGGTAAATCTTGGGAATTCTGGTGGCAACTGGAAAAAAGAAATAACCAGGAGATGCAGGCGATTGAGCCGGGATTTTAGAGGTTCCAGCAGCCCAAGAAAGTTCCAGAAACACCATTAAATCACCCCCAATGAAATATCAGCACAAGGAGAGGTTTGGGATTAGGAATTCCAGGGAATTCCACAATCAATAAGCACCAACAGGCAAAAAAACACCAGGAAGCTTCTCCTGAGCCTTTATTTTCCTATTTTATGGAGCCATCAGTTCCCAACTCAAATCAGAAATTATTTCTGCCAGTGAGGCTCTTCTGGTGATAAATCTGACCCTGGATCTTCCCAGAAAATGATCCAGGGGCAAAAAAATGATTCAGTGTTCCATAAGTTCTGAGAGTGGCAAACAGGATCAAATCAGGTTTATTTGTTTATTGCATCCAGCAATCCCATCCCTCAGTATTCCCCCGTTCTTTTCATGGAGCAGGGATCTCTGTCTCTGCCAGCCTGGCTGGGGTAGAATCATCCTGCAGCTTTCATTGCTGTTTGCCTGTAATTATTGCTTCATTAGATAAATGAAATTATTGCTAATTATGATGACAGGGAATAGGGCTGCCCTACAAAGAACCAAACTCTTCCCACTGAGGATGCCACGAGTGACTCCGTGGCCTTCACAGAGGCGCCTGTTAATGAGGAAAATCCATCTAATTTTGAATTACAGGAGAAACACCGTCCCCCAGCCGGCAGGAGCTCTCCCTGAAGCTCATTTCCCTCAAAGCACAGGGCGATGTCCACCGTTCCCACCTGGACACCACGAGGGGCTTCATTCCCCTGGGCCAAACTTGAGCCAAAAATAAAATTTCTGTTTATGGGAGGGGAGAGGAGCCAAGACTGAAACAAAAAGCCAGGAGCTTTCCAGGAAGCTCCCGGTTTTTCAGCAGAGCGTGGCCGGAGCAGATCCCATTTCTCATCTCTCGCCCCTCCAGGCCTCAAAACCAAACCGAGCTCAGCGCTGGGGCCCTGGGGCTTTTCTCGTTGGGTTTCTTTCTTATTTGTGTTTTCCCTTTCTTTCTCAAGCAGGATTTTTGGTATTGATTTGGGTGAGGGCACAGCCAGAGGCAGGAATTCCCCTAATTTCGATTATATCAAATTTAAATTTACAGAGACCCAGAAAGGTCCTCGTTTTTCTCTGGAGGATAAATCCAACAAAAGCAATTTCTGGTTGAAACGGAATTACATCTTCTTGTGGAAAATCATACAGCTGCTAACACTTTGAATAACTTAACAGTTATATATTATATTAATTATATTATTGTATTTAATATATTGTTATATTATATTTATTATATTTATTATCTTGGGCAGGCCCTGGCACAGGGTGCCCAGAGAAGCTGTGGCTGCCCCTGGATCCCTGGCAGTGCCCAAGGCCAGGCTGGACACTGGGGCTTGGAGCAGCCTGGAATGGTGGAGGTGGAACTTTGAGGTCCCTCCCAACCTAAATAATTCCATGATTTTATGATTCTGCGATATAAACACAAAGGAACCTCACACCTCAGCCCACAGATCTTTAATTATCCCCATTCCATTGGAGCATTGCTTCCCAGTCCTCTGGGAATGCACCCGCCCCAAGCTGCTCAAAGAGCAATTCTCTTATTTAATATAATACATTATATAAAATGCATTATTTTGCTCTAATATGATTCATACAAATATTAATTATCAAGCTGCTTCATTCAGACCAAGCCTGGTCAGATAGGGAATGCTTTGAGATGGAGGAGGAGAAGATGGGTTTCTTCTCCCATTAGGAAAAAAATTCCACTCACCAGAATTAAAACCACAGATTCATGGAATGGTTTGGGTTGGGAGGGACCTTAAAGCCCATCCAGTGCCACCCCTGCCATGGCAGGGACACCTCCCACTGTCCCAGGCTGCTCCAAGCCCCATCCAGCCTGGCCTGGGACACTGCCAGGGATCCAGGGGCAGCCACAGCCAGGACTGTGGGAGGGATATCCAGGATATCATTAGGATCCATCCCAATTTAGCAGCAAATTAAACCCAAATCCCATCCCAGTGCTCATCCTGCTGGGACAGCTCGTGTCCTGCTGGGAGCGGGGACTGAGAACGGGGTGAGGAAACCTGGAAAGCCAAAGCGGTGCCTTTCAGGAACAGCCCTGCAGCACATCCCAAAATTCTCTTTCACTTTTGGCTCCCGGAAGACGCGGCTCCTCCGCGAGCTGGAAACCACAGCCAGCAGAGAAATGACCGGGGCAGAAGTGGGAAACACGCAGAGAAATTGGAAAATGAGGCTTTGCTGGTATTGGAGCAAAAAGAAGTCTCAGGACACGCCACAGGCTTCTTATAGGAAACAGTGAAATTAAAAAGAATCTGAAAATGCAATATAAAACTCTTGATTCATCCTGCTCCCTTCCAGTTTGACAGCAAAAATCCCAGTGACTTCACAGCAGCCCCAATGCATAGAAAAGCTTTCTGCCTTTTAGTCCAACTGAGAGTGCCCACAAGCAGTAGAAATTGATATTGAAATATTTGTGGATGGTAGCAAATATTTCAGCAAAATCAACCCTTCAGGCAGCTTTCACAAATATTCATTAATGAATTTTGTCGTTACAGAATCAGGGAATGATGGAATGGTTTAGGTTGGAAAAAAATCTCAAAAATCCTCGAGTCCAATCTTTCCCCAGCACTGCCCAGGCCACCCCTCCCCTGTCCCCTCACCCACAGGGCTCTAAATCCCTCACCACTGCCCTGGGCAGCCCCTTCCCACCCTTTCCATGAAGGAATTCTCCCTAATACCCAATCTAAACCTCCTCTGGTGCAGCCTGAGGCTGTTTTCTCTTGTCCTGGTGCTTGTTCCTTGAGAGAAGAGAGCGGGATAAAGAACAGAAATGGAAAAGCTGGAGAGAGACGATTTCCAGGGGATGGAGCGACAGAACAGAGAGGGAATGGCTTCAGCTCAGAGAGGAGGGTTGGGTGGGATATCGGGAAGGAATTCCCGGCTGGGAGGGAGGTGAGCAGCTGGGATGGAATTCCCAGGGAAGGTGTGGCTGCCCCTGGATCCCCGGCAGTGTCCCAGGCCAGGCTGGACGGGACACCCTGGGACAGAGGGAGGTGTCCCTGCCATGGGAACGAGACGAACTTAAGGTCCCTTCGAACCCCAACCGTTCTGGGATTTTGTGATCCCATGAAATCTCATCCCGGTGCCACGCGCTGACCCTCAGTCGGTCACTCCCGTTTTTTGGAAGCTTCGGGAGCAGATTCCCGCAGGACGAGGAGCTCCGGCTGTGGCCGCAGCATCCCCGGGATCGCCACCCCCGCCCCGCCCAGCCCCGGGCGGGATTCCCGGGATGAGCGGGGCTGTCCCGGCCGGGGCAGGAGGAGGAGCGAGGGGGGAAATCCCGCTCGCCCGGGGTCCTATAAGAGCCGAGCCCGGCCGGTCCGCCGGCAGCGCGATGGAGCGGAGCGGCGGCAGCGGGAGCGGCACCGGGAGCTCCGGGAAACTCGGGAACGGCCCCGGGAGCGGGCGGGCAGCTCCGCCTGGCGGGGCCGCACGGGCTCTGCTGTGCCTGGCGCTGCTGCTGCCCCCGCTGCTGCTGCCCAGCCCGGCCCGGGCACTGCCCAGCCCGGCCCGGCACCGGCACCGGCAC
>VZTJ01004887.1:0-78489 GCA_013397795.1 Orthonyx spaldingii
TCCCGTTTCCCTCAATCCAAGTTATAGGGGGTAGCCAATAACCGTGTTAACCTTTGCTTAATTTTTCTGTTTTGTTTAAGACACGCCCAAACACGTGGTGATGATGACACCCAGAGCCTACCTGAGAGTGTGCGTCCTCATCCTATCCTGCAGCATGTTCGGCGAACCATGGATTGTTCCCAATCAGAGATCCAATGTTTGGAAACTGCTGGCAAGGTCCCTCAGACAAGATAACATCTGCCTTAGCGGTGCGGCCCCAGAAGACCCTATGTCGACCTGCCTGGTGGGGATCCCATTGGACGCTTCCGAGTACCCCCCCAAGTTGCTGGAGATGTATAACAACAGGGTGTGGGGGGGTCGTACTGCTCCTAGGATAGCCTCGGGAGTTCATTATAAAAGCGACCCAAAGAACCCCCTAATCATCTGGGCTGAATGGGTTGTCACCCTCCTGAGGTTATCTGCAGAGCCAATTGAGTTTACCCTCTTAGCTTCCTCTTCAGTTACACCCAATAATGTACCTATCCCCTATTGTGTTAATTTCACCTATAAACACACTTACCTTAGAAGGAAGCGTCCGGTTTTAACTATTGCCCACTACCAAAAAAGGTACCAACCAGATAAATGGTGTCAGCGGGTCGCCTACCCCGAAGTAGCTGCCTCTCCTGGTTTTACCCCTAGAGCCCTTCCCAAGGGTATTTTTCTGTTATGCGGCGACCACGCGTGGGCTGGCATCCCCTCTCACCTTCTCGGGGGTCCGTGCACGTTAGGGCGATTGACGCTGTTTACCCCCAACATGACACATATTTATGATTGGCGCAAGAAATCTGGATTGGCACGCCAAAAGAGGGATGTGGAGGAATTGGACGAAAATTGCAATGGGGAAATTTTCCATTGGGCGCACCTAAAACGAGCTGCTGTTTCCCTCTTTTTGCCTTGGGTGGCAGCAGCTAAGGCTCTAGGTGAATTGGGCCACCTAGAGTGTTGGATGGCTAAGCAAGCGAACCTTACATCAATCGCCATCAGCGGCCTCCTGGCAGATGAGGAGATAACCAGAAAGGCGACGCTCCAGAATCGGGCTGCTATCGACTACTTCCTGCTTCTACATCACCACGATTGCCAGGAGTTCGAGGGACTTTGCTGCTTCAATCTGTCATCTCATGCCACAGACATTCGCCGGACAGTGCAAGATATGCAGGATATGATACACACCATCAAACAAGAGACTAAAACTTGGTTAGAGGACGTCCTCTCGGGGCTGGGAATATCAGGGTGCTGGGCATCTTTAATTCGGGACATTGGGTTGTTGCTTTTGGTTCTGCTCTTAATTTGTGTTGCTTTTGCCTTAATCAAGAGAATTATTGTAAGTTCCATTTCTTCTTTATTTAATAGAAACGGGGGAGATGTGGTGGTCGCCCAGCTGAGCCACCGGCTGGGTTGCCTTTGGCGACTGAAACCGCTGCTCAGCCTGCCTTCTCGATGTGGATTAATGATCAAGTAGAATGGGTGGATTATGCCTCTCAGGACAGTGAACCCTGAGGGGAAGGCAGGTTGAGGCAGTTTCCCGCCACTAGCCTCAGTCCATCAAGGCTCCGTCTCCTCCCCCGCTCCCTCAGAATTATTTTAATATTCATAAAGTTAATATAATATTCATGTTAAGCTAGAAACTTCGGTAGTTCTGTTATCCCCGTTGGTCAGTTTAAATTTGTCCCTCCTTTGTCCCCCGGTTATTGGTTACCTATCACCACCCATCACGTTTCCCATAGGTTTATCCCTATTCTCCTCCCCCTTTTCCTTCCCCTTAAAAACCCCTTGCAACCATCCCTCGGTGCTCATTTTGTGGCCCCCATCTTTGCAGTGTGTTCACCTGCCCCGCCAGAGCAGTGCATAAACTCAAAGGTTTTGCCACAAACGAGTCCTCCTCTCCTCCTTCGCCGCCGCCGTGTTCACTACACCCTCATCGACTGCTACCAGCCCCCGCCTGGGCTTTGGGACTAAGAGCTCTTCTCAGAGCTGCCTCGCAAGGGCTTGAGGTAAACGCCTCGCCGCTCCGCGCTCCCACGCAGCGGAAGCCCTCTCGACCGGGTACTCGGGAGTCATTGTCACCCGCCGACCAGCCGGGCAGTCTAGCGGTCAAGCGACAGATGTCTTCACCATTTCTGAAAACTTTGCGTCATAGCCAGGATTTTCAAAATAGCTCAACATTCACAGAACCATTTCCTCAGCACATTAGATACTGACCTCTTTTAAAAATACAGACAGAAGTACCATGCAGGAACTGTATTAAGCACTGAATACTCTTGAAAAATTCAGCTTTCATTTTGATGTCTGGCTTTTCTGAGAATATTTGCCTTACTAGGGAAGCTGAGTTCCTGCAAATTTAATCATGTAAAGGCTTGTGTCTTAATATTAATGGGAGACATCATGACAATCTTCCTTCTGGCTAATAAAAATGTAGTCTTTCTAATGTCATGAGGTCATAATGTTCATGACACAATGAACTGTATGTGTGTGGCTATGCTAGTCTAAGAGTTGTGGATATGGATCTTATCACTTCCTTATTGTTTAATTATTTTTGTAATTGAACCAAAGAGCATCTTCTGTTTAATCTGAAGGCCTATTGTTGTGGAGTTACTCAGTAGTTTTTACATGGATCTCAATAGGATGACTCACATAGTACATTAACTCCCAGATATCGTAGCATAAGGCATGAGAAGGATTGTATGTAGGGGGATTATCTCACTATTTGTGGTCTGTATCAGATATAAACTCCACCTTCTGCAAACTACAGATTGCATGGAATTTGCGTAGAATTAAACTGATCCCAAGAAAATTCACAATTAGGACTTGCAGATATGACAACTCCTGTTTGGTTAAAGAGTGAGGTCAACTGCATGTGCCACTACATTGCATCTCACAGTTTAATTCAGGTTCAATGATATGCTGTTGGAGTTGTTTCCCACACTACCTTCTTTTCCTTTCTGAGTCTTTTCAGAAAGTTTTAGAATAAATTTTTACAGTCAGCAGTTTTCCAGCACATGAGGGAGGGAGGAAGAAGGGCTCAAACGTGGTGAGAGAGATTCCCATGCACATGCCTAAACACTAATATGAATTTTCAGGGATTCGAAAATGAAATAAAAATAATTTCCTAATAAATTAAACTTCTAATTTATGTGGTTACAAAAGGAAATTAGAGTGAAAAAAGTCACATCTCATCAGGACTTAAATAGATAATGTCTGCCTGGTGTATTTTGTGCTACTCTTTGCAGCTCCAGGGAGTCAATAGTTGTGGGGTATTTCAGACACCGAAAAGGGAATTATTCATAGATGCAAAACCAGGGCGTCTAATCAATGTCTCAGTCTTCACCCTGCTCGCTCAGATCCTCAGATGATGTCCTTGACTCGTCCTGCAGCTGTGTGGGTCTCTGCAGCTTCTGCCCTGTGCTCCAGCTGCAGCAGGGACTTGGGGCTGGGTTGAGTAGGCTGCGCAACGAGCAGAGCAGTTTACAATTCACGAGTGGTGCAATATGTCTCCCTTGCCAAGAAGGCTGTTTTTGTCTGAGGCTGCCAAAGGATAGTACTGGCTGAAGAGTCACTCTCTGTGAGCCAGAGGCAGATATTCACTCGAACAATGAAATAAACAAATGACTATAAAATGTATTATCTGTTATATTGGAATATGTTGTAACATTTCACAGTCTAATTTGCTTTTGCATATCAGTAATGTATGGGGTATTAGCTCACATTCATGTCATTTCATGAGGTACAGTACTACAGTGCTACAGAAAAGGAAACTGGGGGGGAAAAAAGGCATGTTTTAAGCTCATGAAATGATAAAATGCCTGTGTTGCTTATACAACACCCCCTTTTTTCCCATTAGATTATGTCTTAGTACATAATCTGTCTGTAACTTGTTTTTTTAAATGGAAATAAGTATCATTAATATTGGCGTTCCATAAAACAAACTATAGCTTAAATAACACAGAATTACTAGCTTTAGAACAAGCTGGTGACAATCAAACCAGTCAACCACTCCACAGCAAAGTAACTCTGGTGTTTGCTAGGGTATGTCTGAAAAAAGCCCCTAACATCTAAGTACTATGGATTTTGGTTCAAGGCAAAAATTTACAGCAAAACACATTTTTACATTGTCAAACAGATGTCATGCTAACATGATCCCCTGAAGACTTTCAAAATCCAGTACTACAACTTTAGGATGAAATACTAAAAGAAGAGAGAAATGCAGAAATACAAACAGAACAAAATGAAATATTTTTTTCACCTAAGTTTTGAATTTAGGCCTCTTTAAGAATGCAAGCATGTAAAGGTCATGTTGTCTCATGCACGCCTGCTGCAGGTTCCAGTGAGAAACACCATGGACCTCAAGCTATATTAAATTACTCCTAAACTCCAGTAAAAGAGGTGTTCCTCATAAGCACTACCTAAATTGTACAGTGCAGTTCCTCCTAACAAGAACTGTCTTTTTGGTAAGTATTTGTGCAGAGGACAGCATGTAATTTATGAGTAGGCCTTCAGGCTCAATAATTTGCAGGGCAACATCAGTAATAACCAGAAGTGATTTCTAGGCCAAAGGAGATACAGAAGTGATATTTCTCTTTTGCTGCTGGAAACTGCTGAACACACTAGCGGCTAACAAAAGGCAAAGGCAATAATAAATATGTTTGAAATCAGGAAAGATGCATCAAAAACTTGAGTAGGATTAGCAATGCTGGCTAACTAGATTGAAAATTTTACTAGCAGAGATTCTGATATATTGGAGCTGAATGAGTAGAAACAGTAGAGGAAAGCAAGGTAAAATATTTTCAGCAACTAAAGTTTTATAGTAGATGTAAAATAGTAAAATCTTAGTTTCTTGCCTCAACATCTTAGTTTATAAAATGGAAATAATGGGACTTGCTCTCACCTCATGGGTAGTGCTTGGAAGTTGTTTTCAAGATCAAAAAATGGTAATATTATGATAGTACTGAGGGTGATGATGATGATGATGATTAGTAGTAGTAGTATTTTCAGTAGGTATTATTATCTAGCTTAAAGAAAATTAAAAAGTAAGTGTTTCCAGGAGCTGTGACTTTCAAAACTGAAATCTTTACGTTAATAAGGCAAAGTTAATGGAACCAGTTTGAATGAATAGTATTTAGATATGCAAAATTCTACCTGCACAAAAAATTCCCTGGTTCCAAAATTAAATCCTTGTGCAATAATAAAGCTTCAGATACATGTATTATAAGAAGAAGGGGTTAGCTGCAAAGCTAAATGCTCTTGACTTTGTATGTTGAAATCTGCTTCTCACCTGAGCTATACTGCAGTTAAACAAAACAGAAAACATATGTTGGCTTTTACTTCGGTGCAACTGATTAAAAACTCCTACCTAGCTCTGCAACCTGTGGTGCCCAGCAGTTCGCCTGATAGCAGGGAAGTCTGGTTTGCTGTGTGCTGAATGTTTTGCAACCCCGAAATAGCTCTGATGCAAAATAATTAAACAAGAGCAACTGGAGCAAGTGGTTTCAACAATTAAGGTGGGAATAGAATTTCCCCTCCCCCTGCTTCATCTCCTGAAGTTTTGCCACAGGGTCTTTTATTATCCTATGACATGTCACACAGAGATATGAAATGCATGTGAAAGCTTCTAGGTTTGAGCACAAAAGTTAACCAGAAGTAGTAACAGAAGCTAAGTAAGTAATTACATGAAAAAAACCTGCAGATTTATTTGGTTTTCTGAGGTCAGGGCTCATCATTTTTATTTTGTTTCTGTTGTGTTTCGTTGGTTTTTTCTTTTTCCCACAATGAAGGAGAAAAAGCAGGATTGAATTTAATTATTCAGTGACCCTAGGTGGCCTACACTTCTCCATGCCTGTTAGCCACTGAATACTATCAGAACTGCTTAGCTGAAAGCTGCTTTTTGCGTGTTGATGGGCATTGCAAATCCTCCTGCAGAGTTGTCTTTCATATCAAGACAATACCAAGCACAGCAAAACATCACCATATGTCCTTCTCTCCACTTCTCCCTGTATTTTGCAGGTTGTATTCTCTTTCACTGCCACTCGACAAATTTGCTTCCCTGGTGATGAGTGTCTATGTGTGTTTGTGTGTGTGTTCACAATGTCATATTCTGAGGTGGTGGGGGTGGGGTGGAGGAGAAGCATAGTGCCTTTGCTCAAGATCTCTCTTTTAGCTAAAAAGAATAGCCACATCTGCTGGTTTGTCCACAGACGAATTGTCTATTCTGGTTTTGATTTATTAATATGAACATCCTTAGATACAGAAATCCTTCTTTCAGAGCAGATGAGTGACTGTTTCCCACCTTTTTTCCCTCCTGATTAGCAAGTGTCATAGCATTCTTGTTTCTTGCCAGCAAGAATTAATCATGCCACAGAGTCTGATTCTTTGGGGGAAGCAAGATCCTAAAAGCTCCAAGAAGATGAAAAGAAACAACCTTGGATCGCTTTAGAATCCTATTATTAACCTGATCTAATTTTGAACATGAAAATTTTCTACAGTCTAATTTAGTGTTACTACCAAGATTGCATATTAGAAGGAGGTGAAAAGAAATCCTAGCCTTTAAATGCTTCTATTGAAGTTGGGATAGATTTTTTATTTCTGTCCATTTGACTGAAAATTTAAACAATTTTGCCTTTTCTAATATTGGTTGCCACATAAGATACAGAATTCGGGAGTTTCTGATCTCAATCCATGCTATTTTTAACAGAAAAGTAGTAAACATGAAATTAAGGGAAAGAGATAAATGCCAAAATTCTGTGATGGCACATCTTGTAATTATCACATCTGCTGCAAAGCTCCTGAAAAATAGCTTTGGAAGCGTGCCATGTTGCAAACAACTCACACAATGAAGGGGAACAGCACAGTAAAGGACAATTGATAATGAGATTTTTAAATGCACTTTTAGCCTTGTAGTAGGAGTTCTTACCGTTCTGTCTTTTGTCATGGCACCTTTTTGATTTTTATCTAAAAGAATATTTTCCCCTTTCATGATGCACGCTGATGTCATACTTGGAAATGTGGCATAGCAACAAATTCATCAGTGACAAGAAGAATGGTGGAAAGGAGTGAGGACTAAAGAGGGAATTAAGTATTGAAGTTGCTGCCTTGGGAAAGCATCAGCTACTACTAGTGATGGCCTTTGTCTTTTCATTCATATTCTTTCCAGGGTTTATAAACTCATTTTAAAGGTTTATTAGTGTAATGCAGTGTGACTCTAGGAGCAACTTTGCCTTTTCTTATATGATGTTCAAACTGTGACTTGTTGCTAGTAGCACTATTTTGTGACTTAGGAACCCGCAGTATAGTTATGTGCTGAAAAGTGTAGTTGAAACAAGCTAATGCAACCTTGAAGGAAATTTGTAATCACAGCCCTTGATCATCAGACTAATTGTCTGTGGGGAAACATTTATATTTGGACATAATTGAATGTTCAGAGCATCACTGCAAAGCATTTGTTCAGAAATGAGTCATCAATGCTTTGGCCTCATGCTCATGATTCCCTTCAAAGACAAAAGATTGACAAGATAGTAGAAACAATAATTCACTCCAGTAAAAATAATGAGTTGTTTTCACTAAATTTTTCTATACAAGACCTTTACTTTTTCTTTCCTACTGCCATTTGGACACCATTAAGCACAGAATCACAGAACAGTTTGTTTTGGCAGGGACTCCAAAGATCATTTAATTCCAGCCCTCAGCCTTGGATGGGGATGCCTTCTGCAAGGCCAGATTACTCAGAGCCCAATCCAACCTGACCTTAAAACTTTCAGGAATGGGCATCCACAATCTGTGAGGATTTTTCACTTTTCCAGTGCTTCACCACCCTCACAGTAAAGAATTTCTTGCTTATATCTATCTAAACCTACCCTCTTTCACATTAAGCCACTCCCCCTTTTTCTGTCACTACACAGCAGTGTAAAAGTCCTTCTCCAGCTTTCCTGTAGCCCCTTTGGGTACTGGAAGGCTGCTCTAAGTTCTCCCTGGAGCCTTCTCTTCCTCACACTAACAACCAGCTCTCTTAGCTGCTCTTCACAGGAGAGGTGTTCCAACCCACCCTCCTGTGGACATACTCCAGCATGTCCATGTCCTTCTTATGCTGGGCACCCCAGAGTTGGATACGGTACTTCAGATGGGGTGTCACAAGAACAGAACAGAGGGGAAAAATCACCTTCCTTTAACGCGGTTCTGAAGAGGGCGGTGTGGGGTGGATGGAGGCTTCTGCTTTTACCAGGAGGGTCTTGGAAGCTCTGAAAGTCCACTCTGGCCAGTACAGCTGGGTACTGTGCAGACAGCCCTGCCCCACCCAGCTGGTGTTCTGGCGAGTGTATCCACCTCCCCCCAGGTAGATAGCTTGTGCGTTACTAGGGTTAAAACAGAGGGCCCAATTTGCATAGAGTTCTGGAGACACTTTATTCCGAAGGAGTCCAGAGGCAAAAGGGGCCGAATGACCTTGTGAAACCCTTGTTATAGGGGCACCAGCCAGTGGGCAGGGGGCGCAGGGGTGGAGAGAGNAGAATTAACGTATCCAGGTAAGGTAACCTGGGGAGATACCATTTACTTTCCAAGGGGTGGTTTCAAAGAGCAGAGCTGTCCCACCAATGTATAGTTCCCGGGATGGGCTCAGCTACCCCAACATTTCTTGCCTGGCTGGTCACTGTTTTGATGCAGCTCAGGATGCAGCTGGATTTGTGGGCTGTGAGTGCACAACTGCCAAGACATACTAAGCTTCTCACCACCCAGGCTGTCATGCAGGACAGTGTGAAATCCTTTGCACAAGTCCAGGTAAATGACACTGGCTGCTCTTCCCTTATCTACCAATGCTGTAAACCTCTAGTAAAAGGTCACCAAATTTATCAGGCATGGTTTGTCATTAGTGAAGCCATATTGGCTGTTACCAATAACCTGTTTATTTTTAATCTGCCTTAGCATAATTTCTGCTCTGTTGTCTTGTCAGGCACTGAGGTCAGACTGACTGGCCTGTCGTTCCCCACGTCTTCTTAAAAATGAAAGTTATATTTCCCCTTTTCCAGTCACAAGACTGCCAAACCATCTCAAATATAATTGATAGTAGCTTAACCTGAGGTTGTCTCATCAGATCCCATGGACTTGTGCACCTTCAGGTTCCTTACATGTTCTTGTATTTGATCTTCCCTTACAGTGGGCTCAGGGTCTTAATTCTCCCAGTCACTGCCTATACATTCTGCAAGTTGGGTGGTGTGACTGGAGAACTTACTGGTGAAGAAAGAGGCAAAAAAGTACTCATTGAGTACTTCAGCCTTTTCCATACCCTGAGTAACCAAATCTCCTATATCCATCCTGAGAGAGCTTACATTTTCCCTAATCTTCCTTTATGACCAGGGTATCTATAGAAGCTTTTCTTGTTGCCCTTGGTGTCCCTGGTCAGATTTAATTCTGTAAGTTATTTAGCTTTCTTAATCTAATCCCTGGGTATTCAACCCCTCTGTTTTCCTCCAGGCTACTTGTCCTTGCTTCAAGCCTCTGTAGGCTTCCTTTTGGTGTTTGAATCTGTTCATCTGTGCACACCTTCCTAATGTTTCCACCTGGCTTCCTCTTCGCTGGGATGCTCCTGATCCTGAAGGAGGTGATCCTTGAACATTAACCAGCTTTCCTGGGGTCTTCTTCCCTCCAGGGCTTTATCCCATGTCCGTGTACCAAGCAACAACTCCTCCAAAGGTGAAGACAACTCCTCCAAAGTCCAGGGCTTGCTTTGCCCCCTTCTTACTGCCCTAAGGATCTCAAACATCACCATTTCATGGTCACTGCAGCCAAGGCTGTCCTTGAGCTTCACATGCCGCATCAGCCCCTCCTTCTTGGTGAGAACAACGTTCAGCACAGCACCTCTCCTTGTTGGCTTCTCTATTAATTGAAGAAGGAAGTGAAGGCATCAAGGCATTCCAGAAAACTCCTGGGTTGCTTAATGCCCTGCTGTATTGTCCTTCCAACAGATAATAGGGCAGTTGAAGTTCCCCATGAGGACCAGGGCTTGTGAACACGAGGTGGTTCCCATCTGCCTATAGGTGACTTAGGTCCCCTGTTCCTGTCATTTCTTTAATCCTGGCCCATAAATTCTCAGTGAACTTCATATCCATATCCAGGAAGAACTCCATGCATCCCAGCCAGTCACTGACATAGAGGGTGATACCCTCTCCTGATCTCCCCTGCTTGTCCTTCCCAAAGACCCTGTGTCTTTCTATTCCAACGCTCCAGTCATAGGAGGCATCATACCACATCACTATGAATACATGAGGAAGCAAAGTACTTTTTTTTCACCAAGATTAGAAAAATTAAGCTGCTAGGAGTTGTCACTGTTGAGCCGATGTCGAAACAAGAGGCACATGAGAAATTGCTGAGAAAAGGGAATTATTTACTTAAATGCAGCTTTTATACACAAAATGAACGCTCATTGAGATTGGCCACAGCCCTCCGCCCCCTGGGGCTGATTGGCCACAGGCATTCCCGCCTGTTCCCACAGAAGCTCTGAACACCTTATCTTCTGTTTACCATAAACAGAAAGATTTTCTCATGAGAGAGAGAGTTCTGTGCTGTCACAAGGAGTGGAAGGGCTGAGCAGGAGAAAAGTTATAGAAGGTATCAGCAGAAGGGCAGCCAAGGTTTATTAACAATATTCTCAATGTCTCCCACTATGAATGTTTGCTTTCAGATTCTGTGTCACATATTTTTAATTAATTTTCCATGAACTGGGGAGAGAATATCTCTGCCAACTCAAAGAAAACTAGTAAACTTTCTAAGATGATACCTTTTTTCTCCCAGATGAAGAAAAAATGGACTATGCATGTTCCCCTTTTACTCCTACTGCTTCCAATAAAATGTTAGGGGCATCACCTCCTTCTTCTCTTCTATTAGTTACTACACTATGAAAGAAAGGAGTGAATCCTGCTCTTTTCCACAAAGCAAGAGGAATGGACCACAAGCCCTGGAAAGTGTGAAGTCTGTCTGTAGGGAAATATCACATCCTCACATTCACTAGGGCATTCTAAGCCCCACAGAGAAGCAGAACTTCCTTTTTCTCCCATTGGTTCAACTTAGGTACCTCTTTGTTCATGGGATGGATATTGCATCTTTTTGTGTGTGTCCTTGTGGATTGCCTCTTGCAATGTCTACCTCAACACACGTTATTCAGGAGATCTGACCAACTAGCTCATCATTTGGCAGGGCAGGCACACAATCTTTTGAGGTCAAAACACAAAATCCATTGTTCTTTGGTTCTGGCATGAAATTTTGATTTGTGCCTCAGAAAAGCCCAGAAAGAAGTAAACAACCCTAAGAACAGAGCAAGACTTTTACACTGAAAACACCCAACAGGGCCTGGGGCAAGCCATGCAGTAAAGGGAAGATAATATGGAAAAGCAGCAGTAAAGGGAAGAGAACACGGAAGAGTTAGTACAACTGAGTACTAGTCTATCCACAAGCAATACATGGACAAAGTGGAAAGCAATATACTGTAAAAGTATACACCTAACAGATTGATTATAGTGACCACAGAAGTGAGAGACTGACAGGTGGTACTTCTGAATTTGGGTTCTTGACTGTCCAACATAGAGTTTGCCTCCAACCTAGCCTTGGTGTGATATTGTATACACAGCAGTTGGTTATATGACCACACCTCTGTCTTTGAAAATGGGATGGGAAAACGTAGCATTTAGTGAAACAGAAAAAACCAAGCTCCAGTGTATGACATGCGCTACAATTCCTAATGTACTTCCCTTGTCCATCCCAGGACACCATTCAGCTTAGGAGTATCATTGCAAGAACAGTTCCTGTGATTCCCTCTTTGGGATAACTACAAATATTAAAGTTTCCTACAAATGCACACAGGCACTGGCATTTTTCTTCAGAAACCACTGTATGGACCTGTTACATTTCTGACCCAAATCTCTTAATATAGATTTGTTCTGTGGATTTCATCTAAGGCATCTAAGCTATTAGTATTTCATATGTTGCAGTAATCTGCAGTCAGTCTGTAGTAGATTTCTGTGAAGGAGATTTGGAAAACAACTTGCTTCTGTATTGTGCTGGTCTCTTTCTATTAATATCTTGGATAATTTTGGCAATATTTCTAAATATGAATAAAACATGATTCTGAAGATTAAATTCTAAGACTTACTTTGAGCTCAGTTGTGCTACAATAAATCAGGTAGACCAAAGAACTGCTCTGTATCTATGCCATATAATTTATGAGAATTTGTCCAGCTCTTATACTCTTCTGTTGGAGTTAAAGTTACTCTGTTTTCTCTGACAGGATAACAATGATGTTCATGATAAGCTGTCATGCACAATTTCAAAGGCTTTTTCCCAAGGCTTTGCTCTTACTGCAAATAAAATAAAAATAAAGACCAGATTTCACTGATTGTACAAGGTACATATCTGAGGAGTTCCTGCTTTTCAGCACACAGAGTAGAATTTGAAGTTAACACAGAAACAAACCCAGAAATATAAGAGAGCCCAGAGACCTTCAAATGCAAGGTTTGTGTTCTTTTCTTGTCCATTATACAGAGTTGGTATGGGAGTCTATGGACACCTTGTCTTCTTGCAGGCTTGTATGTAAGAACATGACAGGGGTACCATGGCTGCAATGCTGTGATTGGTGAAGAGATTTAACTGTGAATTAACTGGGTTGATGTAGAGTTAAAGCAGAGCTTCTGCAGTTTCGCCTTATTTAATTATTAGTTACTATTTAGCTGTTAGATGGAGCACAGATGTGACAACATAACGAGAAAATCTCAAGAGAAGTGGAAAAAGGGCTATTTGATCAAATTCTGAATTGTTAGACTTTTGAGGTAGATTAGGCACTGTCTTTATACTCCAGATGTATGCAGGGTTTAGGAAAAAAACTTTAGTCACTGACGAGGCCTCCAGGCAGAACAGCAACATGAATAATAAATGTTAATAGCAGTCAAACAACATAGAGGTTAATCCATAGCTCCATCTAATAGAGTCAAAGTTGCAAAATAAAATCAGAAAGTTCCATATCTGTTGGTGCAGGAGGATTATTTTCTGCTGTAATTATTGTGACAACTTTTATTTTTTGTCTTCTTCAGCTGTTTAACGGAAAATCCTTAAAGCTAATTTTTAAGCCAGAGACTTGGCAGAAAGACAGCAGCAAATGTTGCCCCATTCCCATCAAGAGGTTTCCTAGGAACAGCTATAGAAGTACTTTGCAAGAAATGACTGAACTTACAACATTAAATTGAAAAACAAAAATACTGGAATGAAGTAAAGACAACTCTCTTGTTCCTTGTTTGCTGGAAACACCGAGCACCTACATGCTAATGATAATGAATTTGTGCTGCTAGACTACAGAGAAGAGGTGAAAACAAGGTCAGCTCATCAGTGGAATAGGAGACCCATCCTGTTTGTCGGATAGACATCTTGTCAAATCTCAGGGTGAATCCGTAGAATATTTTCAGAAACCACTCTTTTGTCTTATTCTTTTTTTTTTTCCACAAGAGAGTCTTGTAATCACACGGTGACATAACTGCTCCTAGGTAAACCAGCAATGGTGCAGAACTAAAAAAGTGCTTGAAGTTATTTCCTGATAGGAGTGCTCATGTGTCCACATCTAAGCTCTTGCTCCAACATTAATTACTGCATTTTTCTTTTTAATGAGAAAGAGATGAGGAGTAAAAGGCTGAGGCTGTGTTTGGTTTTGGAAAACAGTCATCATCATAATCATTATCATAATCATCATCATCGTCGTCATCATCGTCATCATCATAAAGAAAAACTATTCAAACTAGTCAGGTGAACTAAAAATTCTAATAGAGTAAGAAGTCTTCCTAAACCCAAGGACCACATGTGAAGCTGACAAGTTCTGCAGAGCTGATGTTTTACACTGAAATTAATCTCTCCAGTGTGGTTAGCCCTTTTTGCCCACTGAGGATGCAAATCATAGACGCCAGCACCAAATATTTCTGAAAATGGTATCATCTGCTAGAGATGTGCCGGTAAAAACCTGCACCTATGACTGCATCTGTGACCTTGCTGGGCACTTTGTAATTCCTTCCAACTGCCCTCAGAACAATTCAGTTCTTCTGGTCACCCTCTTGGCTCTTTGAACCCTTGGTTTCAAAGAGCATGAAACAGCACAGGCCATGCTGTGCAAGTACAATCTCAACTTCACCTATGTTACAACACCTACACTTTCTACTGAGTATTTCTAGAAAGTTAGAGAGAGCTTACAGGAATATGAACAGTTAAGACAAGACAAGTTACCGTGAGCATATGTCACTGAGCATGAATGGGCCTGCTGTTCTTGCTGTCCACTGCAAGAAAAAAGGGCCAGAGATAACACTCCTTCTCTCTGCTGCAGCTCATGATGCAAGTTGTTGCTCAGTGATTAAAGTAGTTCTCTGTACCTTTGCACACCAGTCGGGGCTGGCATTTCCCCCAGCCTCCTGCCCATTCATGTCAGGTGGGGAGATCTGGCTGGAAAGGGAGGAGATGGGCAGGAACACCACGGCTGCCAGGAGAGCCCACAGGGTAGCATCAGCACAGATCAGTCAACAGCAACCAAGCGGTGCTGTTTCCTAACCTTTATGACAATGAGGCTGGCAGGCTGTATGCAATATCATAAGGACTAAGAGTAGTCTCTGCTCATTGTACTTTTGGGAAGTTCATGGGCATTTCAGGGCCCGATTAGCCTAAGAAAATTCATGCTGTGTTCCCTAATGTGATCGTCTAAACTTTACTAACAGGATAAAGATCTCATGAGTTTATCAGGAATTTAGGGGATAGGATATCTTCAGGTGCCCAAAGGACAAGTTAACCACAGAAGGCTTATGGAAATTGTAACCCTTTCTGTTTTCTCAATCAGAAGCCCATTAGATTTTAATGAAACAGTGTTTAGAATAATTGCATTACTTTCTTACTCATGGGAAAGCAAGAAAACTAAGTTTTATTGTCCAGCTAGCAGACATGGTTTTTGCTGTAATTATTTTCATTGAATCCAGTAAATGCGCATCTATTTGTGTTTTCTGTGCACCCACACACACATTTCACAGCCCTATTTTAAAGGTGTTCTAGATCACTGTCCAAGCTGTCCCAGTATCAGAACTTGTGGCCTTTTCCTAGGCAACAAAGTTGGCAAGGTTGGCGTTAAACTTCTCGGTACTTTAAACCAGGTTATTAGTCTTGCCAAGTGAAGAACCTGAATGACTCATCTCCACTTCCTGTGACCTACCATCATACCACATCAATCACATCTACATGTACGTGATCATGAAATTGTACTGGTTTTGTCTCAGTTTCAGAAGATTTTATGTGGAATCAGGAGAATTCAGTGGTTTAATTTTGATTTTTTTTTTATGGTTATCAAAGCATTTGTCTGGCTTTAGCAAAACACTTAATAGATGGCAGGAAAATAAATCTGACATGTTAAAAAAATTCTCATTATGCCATAGCACTTTCTCCTCATCTAAGATTATTACAACATCTTGCCTGTTAGCATCAGTTATGGAAACTCTGATCAAGACCTGTATTTAAGTGTCAAATGCTATTGCAAGATAGGTAGGAGATATGAGCCCAATCTTATTTTCTGGGGCCTTATATAAAAAAACCCAAAATATTTTCTGCAGTCTTAGGTCTTTGCTCCAGTATTTGCTACAAGTCTCGAAATCTTTCTTTTTACAGCTTTTACTGAAACCTTCTGGTCATGTGATCACAGTGCAAAGGAACCATTGATGCAAAAGTGTTGTATTTTTAACACCCAACAGTCTCAATACAGAAGCTAAAAACCAAAGCTGTTTTTTCATTCACAGAGGGTCCCCTCCCAGCACAGACATGAGTCACGTTGCCAGAAGATCACGCAAAATCTCCCTGAGTGGTTCCTAACTCTATTTTTACAAATGACTTTCACAGCTTTACACCACAGCTGATGTTACACCACTGGGAGGGGTCATGAAACTTGTGACATGAATATGGTACCATTAGTGAATACCCTTGTTGGAGAAGGGACAGACCCCAGAATCTTGGTTGTTTTGAGACATATCGTGGAAATGAGACCTCTTTGCAACCAAAGTGTTATGCTGCACAGTTAGGAGAGATAGTCACCAAAATTCCTGCTGCCCTTGGACTGTTTGTTCCCTTCTGAACTTCTACAGCTGCCTCAGTAGGTGAGTCATAACACCAAAAGCTCCTCACAAAGCAGCTGACTTTGAGAGCAGAAGCAGCCAGGGCATTGCACCTTCATGCTGCCTCTCCTGCACTGGCATCAAGAGCCTAATGGGCTGGGTGGCTGCAGGGGACACCTCACGGTACCTGCAGTGCCGCAAAGATTAATGGAATCAGCCAAGGCAGCAAAACTGTCACAGCTAAACCTCATGCTTTCACTACTCAGCGCTACGACATTTAGCCTCAGAAAATACAAGTAAAGGGGAGAGACAGGGAAGAATGAAATTAATCAGCAAGTGAATAATTCCTTATATTCTGAGGACAATAAAGCCTTCCCCCTTCACCTGACTTAACAGGATAAGTTTGGGCCAGATCTTTTTTATGACTCAGAATAAATTTTTTATGATAATTTTTTCACATCTCAGCAAAACAGAAATATTTCCTTGTTCATTTTTATTTATAGAATGTCTTGTTCAAATTATTTATATCAAAAGATGCATTTCACTGGTACATAACCAGAAATGTCTTGTGCCTTTCAAGGTATGTATTTCAATACAAAAATTGTTTACATAGCAGGATAAGCCTCTGATGTGAAATTTCTTGAGCCTGCAGATCCTAATTTAAGATTCATTCATTAAACCTACCCTTATTTTACACACTACCTCATTTTCTGAAAAAACTTCTCTAGTACTGTCCCTTACTTTAGGGTTGTCAATTTTGACTTATTTTTAGACATTTAATAGCTCTTCATTAAAGCAAGTTATTCACTAATATAAGGCAACAAACAAAAGATTAAATGGATGTATGAATAATCTAAAGTAGATGTGGAGAAAGGCTTGAAAAATGACCCTATTCCTTATGCCAGCATGGTCTGTGTGTGGTCTCTCTGCTCTATTTCTTTCCTCCTGTTGGTGAGAGGCTCTGACAACCCTTTTAGTGATAAACATCCACATAAACCAGTGTGTCACCATCATGCATAGGCTCCAAGTCCTTTCCCATATTGCTGCACTGTCCACCCTCCATAGCAATTTAATTTTGTAATTCTGTGCTGTATCTGATACACAATCCCTTTTTGGGAAAGTTTATCAGCCTTTGCAGGCTGATTCCAGGACTTTTGGCCCTATGCTACCTCTAATGACATGGTGACATTGTAGAAAGATTTTTCTGGTATCATCTGACCAACCATAGCTAATTAACTACAAGCTGGAAAAGCATTACAATATTAAAATATCTAATCAAAATGACATGAAAACAAACCAAACCAAAACTCTTTCTCATAACATATATCATTGCCACATTTCTTCAAGTGACTAGCTCAATGATTTTTATTTTATATGTACTTCTTCTGTTTCTTTTACCCTAAATATGGAAGCTTTTGCTTGGATTTTTTCACTGACCATGTTCATTCCCAAGTATATCTCTATATATACATAAGAAAAGATCAGTAGATATTCTGCTGGTTATACTCTCATGTAAATGTAGCCCCTAACTGCCCAAATACATTAATTAAGCTGGAAGCAAACTCAAAAGCCAAAAGTTAGTTAATGAACATCAGCTTCATTCAATACATGAGAATATCAGAAAAGCACTTACAGACATGACAGACCCGTCAAAGCAGTGACAAAATAAAGCTTGGAATCTAGATACAAAGTCTTTTTCATTAGCAAGAGATCTATTAATGGATTCTATCCTCTCAATTTACACCATTAGGAAAAGACTCTTTTAAAAGGATTTCCTGGTGTCAAATTAATACTTTTTCTTTCTTGAGCTTCACATAATTGTCTCAGGCAGTATTTTCTGTGGGCTTTCAGCTTGCCATATCTAGCAGCTATGGAAGCTAGAAAGTCTTAACTTTTCTGACTTTGCTCGCATGCCTCCTTCTGCAGAGCTTTGGACAAAAGAAAGCCTGAACCTCTCCTTACAAAGAATTGATCGACCACAGCTTTAACAAACAGCAGCATGTAAATGGTTCTAGAGAGGATGTAGTGGAACAAGGCTTTCACAATGAACAAGTAAAACTCAGTAATGAGCTGCATGCATACTTGAAGATAACACCTTTAGGGTGATCTGCTGTGACCATTCAGTGTCTCTTTCCACAGCCAAAAACATTTTAATCATTGTGCGAAAATATAAAAAAAGCATTTGCATTCTCTTGCAAGTTTACACAGTGGGTAGGGGTTTTGTAACAGTCCTCATCAGTAGTTTTTTTTCTCTCGCTTTTGTTTAGTACTGACATACTAAGAGTCTTTCCTGAAAACTAGCAAATGGTGCATATTGCTAGAACATTTATCAGTGATGATAAATTATATACTTAAGAATTTGCAGAGTCATGTAGCAAGGAACCAGTCTCAGACTGATTGTGAATTTGTAACTTCTTGTGCTGTTATAAAAAGTTTGGTCCATGGGCTAAGTCTACTGCTACCTTAAGCCTTAGCAGAGTAATGAATTTACTGTTAAAACAAGACTGAATTTCAATGATAGAATTACCTGTGCTTTTGTAACCATCTACAGCAGTGAAAGGATCAGCCATAGGCCTTGAAGCTAGGAATTCCTCTATTCTAAACTTTCCACCAATTTCACAGACAAGCCACAAAAGATCATATTTTTAAAAATAGACCATCACTGGTCTGCATATTTTCAAAACCAACCTGTGTAGCTCTTGATTTGTGGAAACAAGATACATGGTGAAATTGACGATAATTACGGGTTCTGAACAACTTTGATGATGAGGTATTTGTTTATGTATCATAAATCTTGTTACAGTCTAAATATAGGTCTTCAGGTCCAGAAACTCTGGACTTTGTTTTCTTCTAAAGAATTATTTTATAAAAATAAAAGGCTAACACAAAAAATCTAGCAGGAATAAAGAAGAAAGGATAAAAAAGATTGTTGAGTTAGAAATAAATGCATTTCTAATGCTTCAGAGAGCTATAAGCTTCCAGTAGAAAGTGAATAGGAGCTAGAGATCACAGTTAAACATACCCTGTACATGAGATTTGTCAGGTAATGATTATACACATAATTGGAAGAATAATAACATCAGTCCAATTGAAAATTTCCTGGCCCAGCAATTTAGTGTCAGACACATTCCAGACATCTCTCAGTGCTGATCACAGCTCTGTGTATTTGCATATGCCATAACTATATTTACATTTATATAGGTACATATGTAATTATATGCAAAATTCTATTTTGTACTTGAATGTATGTTTTAAAGATACTCTTGATTTTGTAACTCAGCATGGACATATAGTGGTGGATTTCAAATATTCAGGGAGTTTTGGCCTTTGCAGTCCATAGGATAACAACAAATGCGATAACAATGTTGTTGCACGTGACGTGAAGGAGATTGTGAATCCCTGACCAAAATCCCCGCCAAATCAAAGGGTTCATTTTAGGAACTGCATTCATCTGGTGACAGTAACTGGTACACACTCTGCCCTACAGTGTAAATTAATTACATACAAGGCATTGCAAAGAAATACTGTCTCCATAAGTGCTTTCTGACTGATGATGATGTACCTTCGCATCCCTGTGGATCAACTAGACAGTAAATTGGGTGCATGCTCTGTGATCCTGTCTGTTTTGCTCTTACGGCTGCTCAGGTACTGATGAACAAACCTATTGCTCTTTCTAAATGGACTGGTAACAGCACCACAATATTGGCTAGTGCCCATTTTCTCAATAAAGGCAGCTTTCGCAGCCTGCATGTGGTAGAGATGCAACGTCGCTCTGCACAGTGAACACACGGTTCCCTGACACAGTTCCACAACACATGCACAGCACATGCATTTGCACACCCAGGCCTGGCCTTGTGTCCCATACCACACCTCCACACAATGCCATGTGTGCTGGAGGTGTGCCTAGGTCATGTGTGCTCTTTTATGCCAAAGGAAGAACAATAGACTCAGGTCTCTGCTGCCTAATGCAATGATGTGAAAAGTACTGCAGTATATAATATCAAACCTCTTGTAGCTCTTTTAGGCCTTCTACCATACTACTAAATGTACTTAATAGCTTTAATAAAAATAAACATTTAACAGACAAAAAAATGCACATGGCACTGGGTTGATACTAATGGATTAAAGGTTTTACATGTCCATATAACAGCTGACTAAATAAATAAACTGAAACTGATACATATTTACCAGGGAGTATTCAAAGGTGACTTGTGAAGATTTTCTTAAACTAGTCCATAATCAGTAGTCCATAATCAGATCAACTAGATTATTTTATGAGAATATGAATGTCTTGATAAGGCTGAAACTTGTCCACTTCCCATTTTTCTTAAGAAACTAGATTCTCCTGGGGAGCACCAAAACATTACCAAGCCCCTCTCTGAGCAAACTCCATATAGCTTCACACAATGCCTACACAAAATCAGGATAGTAATCTTTAGCAAATGCATATCCCACGATACATTGCTTCTCAGGCCAACCACATAGAGGGGAGTTTTAAAACAGGCCACAAAATAGTTAAGAGTGGTCATCAAACAACTGTATTTTGACAGTGGTTGTAGATTAACAACTCAAGTTTTTGCAGCCCTTATGGGAGTTTGTACAAGTCAGGCTTAGTCTCTCTCCCTGCTGGACTGAGCTCAGTACTCTTGCAGAGATACAAATTGTAGGAGGCTTGGCTGGAATCAACAGAAAACAAATAGTTGGGATTACAGATCACAGAATATTCTAAGTTGGAAGGGAGCCACAAGAATCATGAAGTCGAACCCTTAGGTGAATGGCCCATACAGGGATCAAACCCACAACCTTGTTGTTATTAGCACAGTGCAACTGTGAAAATCTCAGAGTTTCTAGAAATCACAATAAAATAGCCTTATCACTTTTTAGAACTATTTGACTGGAAGTATAGTGGAGTCAAGACTGGATGCCTGAGCTCGACAAAGAGCTACAGGTTTGTTGAAAAATGACTGGACAGTTTATGTCATGGAGACACAGTGATGTCAGGAGAAGCCTGACTAGGTAAAAATTTTGGTTCATATCAGCTTGAATTTGATTGGTCTCTCAATTTCAACTGAAGTAAATTAGAAAGGAACTGTAATCTCTTTAAATATCAGAGAAGTGAAGCTAATCCTGTTTCCAGGGCTCTAATTGTGATTCTTAGCTTACCTAAACTCTTCGTGAACTGTCCACAAATATCTCATGAGAAAATCCATCATGATCTATAATTCCCCAAATACATCCTGAACTATGTTCTGCTGTTCACAAAGTTGTGCCGAATATTCCTCTGCTTTTTGTTCCTAAATATAACTGAAAAGAGGGTATAAACAGGCGGCAAGTGGAAAGAAGCAGTCCCCTGAGTATGCTGGTAAATATCCACACTATCCTTTTTCTGCCCTGTGCTAAATTATGCTCTCTCTCTTCTGAGTTTCAGTGCCAGAGCATACATCAGCAGCATATTTGTTCTTCTATACTGTTCTTGGATATATAAGCTGAAGCAACCACAGAGAAAATGCTTGGATGTTGGCATTTTTGGAATAACCCTGGCAGGCATCCTGCTTAAAAGGTGATTTGTATTTTACTAATTAATTAATTAGTAGTAAAAATGCTTTAATGATAGAATTTTTGGATAAGGTTCAGAGTCTCATTAGCCTTAATCATATTAACCTAATACAGTTATTTATATCAAGCAGAACAAAGTGCAACACTTCACTATGGGATGTTCTTCTTTAAAGATAATACCCGTGTCAGAATTAAAGGAACCTGTAATTCTTCTTGCTGGTTGAGCCCTATGGAATGATGACGTCAGACTAAGACAAATTCACCATCCCCATTCCTTAGGGTTTCTCTGAAAAAACTGACCATGCTGGTTAAATGATTTGTCCTTCCAGTTTCCTAAAGTCAGAGAACAGGGACATTGCATGCTTACATACCAATTTGTATGAAACCTTGGTAGAAGACACCAAGCAATGTATTTCATAATGTTGTTTCTTTCAGCTTGCATCAGATGATCTCCCAGATGTCTAAGTGATACTGTGATTTTGATTTACTAGATACAAAAAGAAGGTTGGAGTGGGGATAAAAGGAATAAGAGGAATATAATTCCAGATGATAAAGACGCAAAGATGACAAACCAGGTTAAGGCTTAAGTTTTGTAAAAGATTGTCCCTCATTAGTAAATGTTACATTGCAATTTACTCATTGAGAGATATCACAGACATAAACATATCATTTGTTCTGTATCTATACTTTGTCCCGAAGCTGTTTCTCAGTTAAACTAGGCTTACTTAATTGTTAACTCTTAAATGTTAAAGATAGAGTGTAAGTAACCACTTTAATTAAGATTACCTGTAAGAAGTAAATGGAAGCTTCAGTTAACCAAGTTTGCAGCAATCCAGCACTTATATACTGTGCAGTATTTGCCACCAAACCCATAAAATCTATGAAGTCCAAAAGGTCTGTAATACAAGTGTCTTTTAACTGTCCATCATAATGGTCTCATTTTGTGGAGTGCTGCCAGTAAGCCAATAAGTTCCTACTGATTGTTCCACTCCCTAAGATGTTTGCAGCTCCTACATTTGGCATGCTCAAGGAGTGAGAGCTGTCTGTGTGACCTGCCTTTCACATAGCAGCTGCCATGACACCAAAGCGTAGGTGTGTTTGTGTGTGTGTGTGTGTGCAAGTATGATGTCCTGGCTAAAACGGCAAAGCATTCATATTGAGAACCTCAGTTACAAATCCATCATTAACTTTCTAAATAAACACCTTAATTATGAAAAGAAAAATACAAATCAATAAGCTTAGCACTGCTGTCATCATATAATGGAATGTAACATAGTATGAGTGTCTGGCTTTAAACACTTAGGATAGGCCTTTTAATACCAGTAGGTCTTGAAGTAACCAAATTACACATTCAAATTCTTCCTGCAGCTTTGAAAATATCATCTCTAAGTTTGCAAGCCCCAGAGAAATCGTTGTGAGGTATCCAGGTGCCCAGAGGACAAACATAGTTTGAAAGCTTTGGAGTTCTAAAAATTAACTAATCAGTTAGGAGAAACACAAAGGTGAACTGAAAATAACCTTCATGTAATATGATCTTCCTTGTTTCTCTTTCCTTGTTGTTCCATGAATAAATTTTTCATTTTTCCAGCTGGAAAAAACCCCAAGTCTCTAAAGTGTTTTTCAACCATAATCTATACTATTCTGTCTATTTTGGAAGAAGGAAGAAGGGACTGATTTTGCAAGAGGAATACTGACTCACAGAAAGTGTTTGATATAGTTTTGAATGTGTTAAGTGACACTTTATGAAATTTTTCCCCATTAAGTTTCCTGCCATGCCTAATGTTTCACCATTTCATTTTTTACATTTGTTAAATTTTTTACACGTGTTCTGCGTTTCATATTAGCAGGTCAAGAAAGAGAGAGATAAGTGACAAGGTGGAACTGACACAAACCTTCAGACAACATGCTAAAAAACCAGAGCAAAATAATGGGCTAGTTAGAGTACATTCAAAATTGATACAACAAATCTGTTCTTTGACCCATCACAGGAGTCAGATGTCTCATTGTCATCAGAGTCTTTGCTCTTCAGGTAGATCTTCAAACAGATTTGCAGAGAGAATGTTTCTGAGTCTTGAACAAGAGAAGGTTTTGAATAAGTTAGTTCATCACTGACTCGTTAAGTAATTTTCCACTCATCTTCTCCAAAGCTGCACTTATTCTAATGATGAAATGTCATGTGAACAAGTCATGGTACCTACTGTGCCAGGTGCTAAACTGAAACAATGAAAGATGTATTAATGAGGTATTCTGGAGACTGTGGTCTCTTGCTGCTTCTGTCTTCACCTTCAGTGTTCCCCTCACTCCCAAGGGCACCAGCACACTCTGTGGCCCCTTCATATCTCTAATGTTTTTCACATTTGGAAGGCATCAGCCTGGGTGAAATGGGAGCAAATACAACTGCCATGCATGAGGGTGGAAAGCAGGAGAAGAGAGCTTCCTACACTATGATCAGATTTTGTATATGGCCCAGAGCTGCAGGCCAGTGTCCTCACTAAAGGTTGGGAGAAAGCTAAAAGCTGCAAGTTCAGTGGCAAGCCTTCAGCAGCCAGTGTACACAGAGCAACAGCTCAGTCTCCTCTTCCCAGTTCCCTCAGCACATATAAATTACCTGTTTCTCCCTGTTCCACTCCTACAGTCCTTGCTGAGCTTCAGTACCTCCTGCTCGATTGTTCCTGACTAGAGAGGGTGGTTAAGTGCAGTGCCGTCTCTCTCCTGCAGTGTTGTGTGTGCTGCAGCTCTCTGCAACCTGCACGCAGTGTAGCCAGGCAGGCCTGGGTGGAGCAGCCCTTGATTCTGCAAAGAGAACTGTTCAGTGGTTCAAGCAGCAAGCCCCAAAAGTGAGTGGTTTATTTATTTAGAAGTAATAATACACAGGAAAAGTCCACCTGAATAATCTGTTAAATCTACAGGATAATACCCTCAGACACAGGCATTCAAGCACGATTAGCTTCCTTTCTATATGAAATTGTCTGTGATGTGTCTTGCTATGCTAAGAATGTGGTTTCAATTATCAGGCTACTGGTAGAGTGAAATGTAATGAGAATTGGTCCAAGGAGGGAAGCTGTGTTGCTGCCTGCTCTGTGAGCTTGTATCCACCTGGTGAGTTCCAGCATCTCCAAGCTAAAAGGCAGAGAGCTGTAACAAGCCAGAGTCCCAGACAACCCGAGTCTGTTTCATTAGTCTTTGAATCCAGGCTTTGGTGGACAGTCATCAACCAGCTGATGACTGTTTCCAGAAGTGTGCCTGCTTTATGCCTTCTCCTGCCGAGATGGGTGGGTTGGTGAAAGGGACAGCAGTTGTAACAGCCCTCTGTGCATCGCTCCACCATGTTCAACTTTTCAAAGCACTCTGATCCAGCTCTGCACCTTCTGCTCCAGGCAAACCTGAACCACCTCAAATGGATCTGGCAATATGGGCTTAAGGGCACCAGTGCCAGCTTTTAGCTGTCTGGGATTTCCCCAGTGCTGCCCCTGCAGGAATCATGTTGTTCATCAGAGTAGCTGCTATGCCCTTTTTGTAGCAACATCTGTGTAATGTGGCATTGGTCAAGCAAAGATTGCAGCCTTTTTTTTTTTTTTCGTTTCTTTTTAATTTTACAGACATCCCACTCATCTGTGCTTTATCTCTGCACCTTTCTTCTTTATCATCACCCTTTTCCCAATACAAGGTAGTCAGGGTGCTTCTGATCAAGGAATCCAGGGACATTTCTGCCCTTTTACCCCTACTCATTTAGAAGGGAAAACCAAAAGCCTGTCCTTCCTCAACCAAGAAACCTTGACAATGGCAAATCTTTCAAAACCAAAGCAACTTGACAGTGCCTGCTACATACAGAAATTGTGGTAGATAAGAATCCATGGTTAAAATACTCAGAAGGATTACGAAGCCACACCTTTATCCTCTTTGGAAGTGAAAACTGAAATTCCCTGCTGGCTTGCTAACAGAGTTATGTGGTGCTGGTTGTCAGTTCCTCTCCTCTGGAGTGTGCCCTACTGCTAATTGCAAGTTGTAACCTTTATGAATCATTGCCACCAGTCTCACTGAGGCCAGTGGCTTAGTAGGATTCAAAGAGTAATTAAACATTTAGGTAGATAATTAGGCAATCCACACCTACATTAGATAGGTCAAGGTTGTAATTAGGGATAACTCTTCATGCTTCAAGGTCTTCTATCCTCAATCTATCTGACAGCATGCGTTTATGCAAGCAAACAAGTAAGATGGTTGAGTCCCTAGTTTGAAAAACAGTCCTTAATGATTGTTTCACTCAGGCACTCAACTTGGTTTTCATGATGCGTTTCACGGCTTCTGGCTCCAAGATTGTTATCAATACTCCAGATGCTGCCTCGAAGCTTAGAGGGAAAAGTAATGAGTCTTTCAGACGGACCATTGACAACAGACTAGGTTCAGATCTCAGGCTCACTGATGCAAATTGAAACAATTAATCAGGCTTTAAAATTCAGAATTATTTGGATTGGAGCCAGGTGCATGAGACCTGACTCTGGCTAAAAGGATACAGTCCTTGGGACCACTGAGGATCCAGAGGCTGCGGCCGGGAGTACCCTGTGCTGCCATGGAACTGCAGAATCCCTCTCCCACAGATGCCAGAAAAAGTTTTTTTTTAGACCCACACTCCTTTGCCATCCTAATGGGCACATTCAGGCTGAATGATAAAAGAGTTTTTCTTCATGGGAAAACAGCATTCAGTTTGTGAACTTAGAGGGAATTGTTTGCTACATTTACTGTGGAGGTGAACAGTTCACTGGAGCTTTCATGCTCACCCAAATTCACCCACATGGTATTACACGGATTACTAACAGCAATTCTTATTTTTTAAATTGTGTATGCACAAACCAGACATTAGACATTTTGCTATAAATCTGAGACTGGGAATTTTTTAAATTCATGGTGGGAAACGTCAGAAAAAGTTTAGCATTTTACACAGAGAGGATTCAGACTGAGTGTAAAACAGAAAAGAAATAAACAGTTTCCTTTTTCCCTCCCCCATCTCTGTGTGCTAAAAACTTAAGAAAGTCCTATGATGGTTTTGGTTTTTTTATGGCTCTGTAGTTCAAGATATAGGAGTCCATTTGATTCTCAAATATGTGGGAAAAATTATTTCTGAACTTGTCATCATTCTTTCCTGTCTTTCTTTTTTTTGTTTGTGACTAAAGTACACTGCACTTTACCAAGAAAAATGCAGATTTCTGTAGAAAGCAAACATGAATTTTGGTCACACATGTAAATCCAGTTATAATTCTAGAGAGATAGTGGAACTTCAGCTTTTCACCTCTGTAAATGACACCAGAAACTGTGTTGTTTTCCTACCTACTTGATCATCTACTTGAGAGAGAACTGATTTATACAGAAGATTGTTTGATGTCACCTTTCTTTTCCTCCTGCAACTTACATGTGTGCCTGTGGATTTACAAAGCCCTGATGGAAGGAGCACAAACTACATGACAGCGTGTCAGGAGAGACCCTCTGCAGAGACACATCCAGCTTGGCCAGTGAAATCTATCCGTGTGGCACCTGTTAGTTATGCACAGTGGGACTGTACATCATCCCGTGTAGTAGCTCTGCATTTCCATAGCACACTGCAGTGCAGGCAGAAGAAATATAACTCTCTAACTATGAGACAGTGAATGAGAATTTTTGTCCCTGTTTAAGCTGTCAGACCACCACTCGGGATGCTGTACCTCAGCTGGAGAGGGGGGAAAGGAAGTTTATTTCACAGTCAGCTGACAAAGCTCTCAAGCATTTATCTTTGCTTTCTACCTTGTAAAGTCCAGTAAAAATATTGTTACTGAATGTCAGATGTTGAAGAGAAATGTGGAGGACCTCATGCCATTTAAAAGGGTAAATCTCCACATGTGTAAAAAGAGCTTGAGGTAAAACAGAGTGTCTATCCATTTTGTGATCAGATGTCTGGATCACAAATGGATAGACAGCAATTTCCACTGCTGAACCGTCGCAAAATGTCCTTGAGAATGCTTGCATTGACTGCTTTTACGTGAGGAACACAAGGAAAAAAGAATATTGAACACATGGAAATAGAAAAAAGCTGTCAGGTTCCTGTGGCTTGGAGAACTTTTGCTTAGTATCATAACAATCACAGGGAAATTTGGAAGTAAGATTACATATGGTTTTACTGTGTTCTTCAGGAAGAGAAGGCAGAATTCCTCTTGGAAACCTTCATCATGTCTCACCCTCAAGACCATCCAAACAACCCCAAAATTTTGCCTATCCTGCCGAACCATTCTTTCTTCCATCTTAGACTGATCATCACTGGCCCCTATAACTCAATCCCTCTGTACCATCTCACACCTTACCCTGATCATAATAGACTGTAACTTCTGCTCCTGGGATGATCAGAGACTCATTGTCGTGCTGTGTCATCTCAGTATGAAGAACTGATGACTTCTTGTTTGGTTTTCTGTGGCAAGGGAATCATGGTTTCAAAGTTAGTTACACCCCTGTAGCTGAGTGGTAACTCCATCCAAAATTTAAACCATTAATCCAGCACTTATCACTGGTAATATATACTGATATTCATGTGAACAGGTGTTGTAATGCATTTGAACACTGACAGTGTGCCCCAGCCAAAACCACCTGTAGTTACGCTTATCAGAGCCCTCAAGAATTCATCAAGGCCACTGAAATGTAGGCTGTGCTAAATTGGGAAAGGAAAAGCTGAGAAACAGAATACCAAGACAGCAAGAAATAGATAAAGAAAGACTGTGCTGCACTAAACTAAGAACCAATTATATTTTCTGAAAAGTGCATGCAAAGCGCGTGGACAAGATAGAGGGACCAATCACGTAATGCGTGATCGCGTGTACAGCACTTGTAAAGGTATAAATAAGAGTGTTTCGTAAACAATAAATGGCTTCTGCGAAATCATATTGATTCGTTGTTCAGAAGTCCTGAATTCTCGCAAACAGGGCACTGTAAAGCTGCACCTCAGTACGGCTGCATGTCCTGAAGAAAGAAACAGGTACAATGCGCAGTGGTGGCACTGTTCAGGGGACAACAGTGGATCTGTCCCATATTCAGAACAAAGCACCTATATTTTGAGGCACTGCTTTGTTATCTCTCTCATTTTCTCTCATGACTTTGTGAGGTAACAGTGTGTGGAGGCAGGTGAGCTTGTATCACCAAAGACCAGCAGGGTCCATTGGTGGGAAGACCCCTGATTTGATATTTGCTCCTTAGGTTAGGATGAGCAAGCCTTCCCCCAGAATTCCTTGTTCCAGTTATTCAGATGTACCCCAGTTTTGCTAACTTGGTTGGTTGTTACTATCCCCACCCTCTTGTACCATATGAGGTCCCCAGTTCCAGAGAATTCTCCCTTCTCTGTTTCCCCAGATGTCCCTGCTCCTTTGTCACTCCCCAGGTTTTCCCCATTGGCCCTCAGACCCTAATCCCGCCTACAATCTGCCCCTATGCCCTCAGATGATTGGCCCTCATGCTTCTCCCTGCCCCCTATTTGCCCAATACAAACTCTCAGACACCTCTTTGTTCTTGGTCTTGGGCCCTGGGTTCTTTAGTGGCTATCGCTCTCCCTGTTCCTCGTTCCTGGACCCTCCTTCAGTAAAACCCCCCTGCAGAATCCCATACGAAGACCCTTCTCGTCTTTCACTGTAGGAGCTATCTGGCGAGTGTGTGTGTATGAGTCTGTGAGCTGCAGCACCACACCAGGAGCAACTCCCCTGGGGACGCTTCTGGAGGGTCCTGGCATTTTTACTACCCCACACAAGTGGGGACAACAGCATTACTATTCTAGTAAATACTAAACTTCTTAGGGAAATGTAATTTACCACTGCGAACTGAAGCTCAGAAAAAATTACGAAGCTAACCAATGTATATGCCCTTCTCTAATAATTTCTTTTGACCCAAAATGAGAGTCAGAAGGTGATTTAGAGGAGAAATCATGGAAGCTGTGGAGAATATTACTGAGAAGGACAACGTAACTTCAAAGCAATCTTTCTATGTTTAGCTCTTAGCTAACCCATGTGTTGTGATTCAATGCAAACACACTTTGTTCTGTTATTCGAAGGAAACTGCACCTGTGTCACTGGGAACGTTGCCTGCCTTGAAATCTCTGATTTCTGACAGATAATCAAATAAACAAAATGACTGAAAAGAAAGGGATTACAGAAGTGATCTTGCTACTGCTAACTGGTAATTGTTAATTGAAGTGTAGCAATTCTATTAATATCACACATAAGAGAGCAAAAAGTAATACAATTTTTGAAATACAAAAAGCTCTTTTGGCGAAATTAAATGCTATGATCCTTGAAGCTATTCATTCTGTGACTGCTAAATAAGATGATGTGAAACTTCCAAATATGGAAGGAAGCATGCTTCAGGAGTGAAAATGCTATAAATATCCACTCAGTGTGATTCTGATAGGAACTATCAAGTTTTAACCAAGATCTTCAGAAAAATTCTTCAGAAAAATATTCAAATTTGCAGTTATATGTTCAAAGCATTGCAGGAGGGGTGGTTCAGCAACATGATACCAAAAATGAAGGCGGCGTCTGATATAACTTGCACAATGTTTTCCCAAATGTAAGTGTTTGTATCAGCTGATTTTGTTTTTTCTTCATGTCTTGTCTGAGCCATAAAAATAGTCTACATGTAGAGTCCATCATTAGAATGCCTGTGTGTCTTTATTTAGCTGTGAATTTGAGTTAAAACTATACCAACTTTGTTCTCGTGACTTATATTGTAACTAAAATCCCTTGATCAAAATCCAGATTCTTATAATGCTGTTGTGCATGGTTTTTTTGAGGAAGTCAAGAACTAAATGAGTGACAGTCTCATGAAACTGCTTGAACACTGTGGATTAAAAAGCCTAATTTATGCATTAAAAAGGGATTACTGTTCTGATAGATGTTGTCCAAAGCTCTTGCTTTTATGCTATATACAGGCTTGGAGGATAGGTTAGAAAACAAAACAATAAACTTGCTTGAATTATAGGAATAAGTATTTGTAAAACTAATGTGAAAAAATATTCTGAGAAGTTCAAAAGCTTTTATTTCTGCAAATATTTCTTGGTGGCCTTTTGTTATGAATTACTGATTATTTTCATGTATGTACCAGATACTGTGCTATAAAACAAAGACATGATTTCTCTCTCAATGGACTGCAATTAAAATCCAAAAAGTATCAGTTAATATAATCACTGAGGATGGGGGGCAGGTGTCAGGCATTTGGGTTGAAGTTGCAGAACTGGGACTAATTTGAACCCTGCCAGATGCAACTGAGGATAAAATAATAGAACAAAAATCCTTACCTCCTCGTCTCCTCTTTACAGACATAGCAGGAAGAAGTCTAGGAGCAGCAGAGCATGAATGAAAACAAAAAACCAGATTACTTGGTCCCTAAGGAGAGGTTACTGTCACGCAACAAAAAGAATGTTGGCAAAAAGGCATCTTATAAATACTACAACAAGCAGCAATTTAGAAGATATTTTGAACACAGAAAAAGAATCAGTGGGAGAATATTTAGTAAAATTGATAGGTAACATTTTTCACTTGCACTGGACCATGAATGAAGAATCAGAATCCACTTACCAGGGAATTTTTTTAAAGTAATTACTCTTTAAAAATTGTTAAGACATTTAGCAAGATTTTCACATGATGAAAACATTTGCCTCGTAAAAATGATCTGTCGTATTTGTGCTGACTGTGCACAAGGGACATATTTTTCTTTACAGTATACTTTAAATAATGAAGTTAATGCCTTGTTGAATATGATTGATTTTATCCTTCCAAGTTACAGAAGACACTAAGGACAGGCATGGCAGGCTGATCTCTACCAGTCTTCTCTGTGACTGTGGGCACTCTTGTAATGATGCATGCATAACTAGCTGTAGCTCAGTTACAGTTCAATTAGATGTCAGCATTAATCTAAACTCAGAAAACAGGTTATCAGCTGTAGCAATTTTTAATGGCGAGAGTTAATACAAAATCCTTTAATTTTATTTTGTTCTGTCATATATACCAATTAGCAACCACATACAGATACACAAGCACTTAGAGAGCATAAAAAACACAAGATGTTTCACAGTATGTCATTCATACATATGCAAATACTAGGTTTCTGTCTTTCGTTCAAGTGTCACCGTGACTTCTTCTGAAAACAGAGAAATATACCCTCACCAAACTATATAAATAACAAATCCCCCCTTACCCCCTCCTTCCTTATAGCTTTTTTGTCTAAGCAGATGTCATATGGTATGGAATAGTTCCTTGATGAATGTGGGTCAGCTGTCCTGGTTGTGCCCCTCCCAAGATCTTGCCTGTTCCCAGCCTACTCATGGTAGGGCAGAATACTGAAGAGACAGGCTGGTGCTGTGGGAGCACTGCTTAACAGCAGCCAAAACACTGTTGTATTATCAACACCTTCCTAGCCACCAATGCACAGCAAAACTCCATGAGGGCTGCTTACGGGGAAAGTTACCTCCATCCCAGACCCAATTTGTCTCTTGGATATCAAACCTGCCCTCTGCAAGATGGGCAGTTTTGCATCCCTTTTGCCTTAGCTATTCTGCTTGTCCCAAATGCTGTTTCTCAGGGCTAAGGGAAGCAATGCAACAGGCCAATGCCTGTATCCACAGTCTTTGCAACTACTGTGATACTGACCCAGAGAACAAATATTTAACATCTGAACATCACCTAATAACACCTATGTTTCAGATGACAATGCTGACTTAGTGATGTGGGCCTCCTCTCCGTGTTACTTCTTTTTACACAGCATTGCTCTGTGGTTCCTTATCAGATTTTCTAATTACACTTATAGATACATCACTGAATTTTTAAAATTCTGTTCACACCAGCCAGCTAGAGTCTGTTTCTGTGGTACTGCCAAGGAGAACAGTCTGGAGGAAACTCTGTATGCCACTGAGGTTTGAGGGAGTTTAGCCAGAATTACTGGGAAACAATAAGACTCTGTTAAAAAAGGGTTGGAGATGTGAGTTTCACTCAATCACACTTGTATACCTCAGCTGAAAACAAGCTGAAAAGCCCCTTCCTGAGCCTAATTAAATAGACATAACATTAAAGGACTTGCCACACGCCTACAGTGAATGTAAACACACGCAAACATATATGTGTGTGTATATATATATATATATATATATATATATAGGGAAAAAAAAAAGCTCCATTGTGATAATATTACAAAATATTTTTGAGACGGTGAAAAAACATATCAAGTCCAACACCCCATTAATGTCTGTTCTGACAAATATTTACTACTAAATTCAGTAGAGAGATGAGTTAGTGAAATTTCCTGTCCTGTGTCTTGGTAAGAGGTCAAATTACATGATGTATAAGTCCCACTTGGTTTTAAGATATATGATTTGAGTTCAGTAGGATTAGAGTGACTCAGATCACCTGAGGATTTGTCTCTCTGCCTTTGTTAAAACCAATTCACCCCAAGGTATTTTTTAAAATTTCTGCTCCCTCTGCCCTTCCTTCCATACTTGTGACAATGCAGAAGACAGCTTGTTATGTGCTCTGATTTATTCTGTAGTCAGAAATATTCATCCTGTGAGTAACACCTGGACTGGCCCAGCCTTGCTGCATAGTAAACATTTGCTAAGAAGTAGACTGGAGTAGCTGGTCACTTAAATCACATGGTGAATATAAGCTACAAGCCCCTGGGAGAAAATGCATGCTCCAGAGAGACTTGTTAGGGCAGGATATCAATTTCTGAGAGCAGCAACTCTGTGCTGTGCATGCCACAGCCCATGGCTACAGCCTGACGCAGTTGAATTTTCTGCACCCTTCCTGTGTCTGTCCCTGAGAAGCCAGGGTGGTAGCAGGGTCTGGGTTTTGGAGTTGGAGAAACGTGTCTCCCATGCTATCCCTGCAAATGTCCAGACATCAAGGAGATAAATGCCACACCAGCTGGCAGGACACTGGAGCAGTCTGGATCAGGCTTTCCTGACATAGAGATTGGAATTAGCTGGAGAGTGGACTGGGAGTCAGAAATTAAGGGGCTGTAAGATAGCAGAGCAGTGAAATTACAGAGTACCTAATGCGGGACAAGGAATACCAGTCCGACCTGGCAGAAGAAGGGGTCTGGCAGGAGGGAGAAAAATTACAACTGTTGGAAGACATTGAATACAGGGAGAGACTGATTGATTAGTGCCTGGGAGCATGGGAGGAAGACAGGCAATGACCTGAGGTGGGAGATGGTCTTACAGTGATCACTTTTGAAAGCAACTCAGATGGCATTAATGCAAATTTGTTACCCTCCATCAAAGTGAGAGTGGAAGATACAGAAATAAACTAGTATGCAACTCTGGGAAAGATAATTGTCCATGTCTGCTGTTGCAGAATGAGCAGAAACTAAAAGGAAAGCATTAACATAGGGGGCAAAATGAAGAAAGGTATTTGTTAGACTTGTACTCTACACAGGCCATGTGAAAGTTCACAACAGTGAGGAACTTACTTAGGAATGTCATAAATAGATTAGAAGAACATGTCATTTCCTATTTCAGAGAATTATGTCAATTGTTTTTCTCACTAGTGTCAGTAAAAAAAAGTGCATTTTTTTCTAAATCAATATTCTGCTCACTTTTTTTTTCCATTTTTTTGTCTTGACTTTAATTCAGTGTTTGTATTCCTCTTGCTGCTTCAGCTGGAAGTCTGCAGCAATTTTGATGAAATAGGTTTGCTCTCTGTGTGCACCCTTATATGCACCCACAGAGCTTGCCACTCCACACACACCCTGGGACACAATAGTTTTACGCACAGGATGCTCTGCCTGAGCAGGGCAGGTCACACAACCCTGACCTTGGCAGCATCAGCTTCAGGGAGCATTGTAAGGAATAGGTTAGCTGCTATCAGCCAAAGTCAAGTATCCTGAAAAAGGAAATCATAGTTCCTACTTTTGCATCAGGAAGGAATCTCCCATCCTGAAGAAGAAAGATTAGCTTAACTGTGTGTGCAATTGCTCAGGAACAACTTCCCAAATTACAATGCATGAAAGATCCCAATTTAGTACATGATGGGAGTAAGAGGACAGAGCTGCATGCAGACTAAAACTCACATTCATTATTGTTATTAAGAAGTCTAATTTTAGAAAAAAAATCCCCTATTTTACATGAATCAAAAACACAGCAATGTTAAAATACATTAAACAGAGATTTGAATAATAAAGGTCATATCTGTGTATGTCTCAAAAATAATGATACAGTGTAATGACAGTATGTGATTAAATATGAAAGAGTTCTGTGTTGACAGAGCTGACAACTGAATATATTTTCTTATATCGTCATTGGATAAACACACATATACATAGATGATAATAAACTCACATACATAGATGATAATAAACTATGTACATCAACAGTGTGGACCTCAGTTTACAGGAAAATTTGTTGACTTGTCATTCTTGCAGTAAGGCGTGATGCTGGTAGGTAAGAATCAGGTACCCAAACTTTCCTTAATAAGTAGGAAAATCTTGGGAGAATGAACCTGGAAAATTTTTGAAAAGAACATAGTGGGTGGCATAGAAGTGGGTAGTATAGAAGAAAGTTCATTGCATAAGGAAATTGTTGTTCAACAAAAATAGGAACACTGCAGAGTAAAAGATGACACAAAACTAAAATTTATATTTTAGTCTATTGAGTCTTATCTTTAAGAACAATAATGAGACTGTACTTCCTCTTCACCAAATTTCTCTCCATTCAAAGATGATTATTTATTTGGTTGAACAAAAAATGAACTGACTGAAGAAAGACCAAAGGCATGAAATGTATCTCATATACAGCCTGTGCAGCAGGACTTCCATATACTTGTGCTCTCTACCCATCATGGATAATTCTTCAGAGAAGGACTGAAAGAGATCAAGCTGATGTGAATGGGCACACACCATCAGACAAAGGGTGAGAATATTTTCTCTGTCTCTTTGCTTGTTTGTTTGTTTTGTGTTGTTATATCAAGCTCTGTTTTCAGCTAAGATCCTGCCTGAGTTACGAGAGTCCAGAGCAGCCATTGTAGCTCTAGTTTAGACAGATTGGCAAAGTCTGGCATAAACAGGCATAACCATGCACACATAGGACCATGACAGCAACTGTATGCATGGCCAAGGATGAGGCTAGACAAGCTCTTTGAGTGAAATCTTTCAAGATAGAGGTCACTAGTCTGTATTCAAAAATTTTGCTTTGCCATTAACTCTCAGAAAAGCAAGAAGAAGCATAAAATCCATGGGTTATAAGCCTGCTTACAGTGTGCATTTTCTAAAGAATCAGCATCCTTGTTTCCACGCTGAATGTTCAGATTCCTTCAGAGGAATAAGCACTGGTCACAGAAGCAGAGACCCAGACCACTTGCCTGATATCTTACTCTGTTCCCAGTGTGTGTTTATTACACTGCAAAATGTCAGCACAGACCTCCTGGGGTTTCAGTCCCTTGTCTGTAAAACATAAGCAATAATCATAAAGTCTCCTTCTTCCTGCACTTTCCTTCACTACCTATCCAGGTAGTAACCTCTGCCAAACGGTCTGTCACACATATCTTTAGAGAAATTAGTACAAGGGATCCCTGATCTTGGCCAGAGCTGTCTTAACATAAGTAAAAATACTAGATTTGTAAAGATGTTCCCTCACATCTATTCAGATAAACACTATGAAAGCAACTTCCAAAAGTATTCAGAAGGAATACACTCTCCTTTTGCTGGAAAAATGACGGTTTTTTCGACGTGAGTTCAAAATCTCTCGTACTGTTTCCCTTTAATTTAAGAATTTTTTCTTTATTTCTTTCTTAACTAGCAAATGTTAGGACAAGAACTTTTAGATGGAAGGTATATACCTAATACTTGTAACAGAGCCAGTGGCTGTTAGGGTTGTCTGATTAAAGGAGCCATAGTTCTTGATGATAAACTGCTACAAGTCAGAGATATGGCAAAGGCACCTCCAAAGAAATCTTTCATGTCATGGAAGAGGAACCAAATTTGAGAGTGGGTATTAAGGATTGTTATTGGATGCTCTTTTTAACCAATGGTACAGGAAATTCATTAAGAGTTTTTTATCTATTGGCAGTAAATTAAATCAGGTGAATCTGATAGGAAATAGATGCATGGGAATTTGGCTCAAAATTGATAAAATAAAACCAGGAAGTGTTTTTACTACAGATGATGTCATACTATGCTGCCTGCAATGACTGTGTGAAAACAAAAATTAAAAAGTGAATGCAGTGGCTAAACACTGCACTATTATTTCATGTAATGCCATTGAAAAGATGCTTTCTGCTCTATCACTTTTGGAAGAAATGCATATTTTACCAAAAAAAAAAAAAAAAAGAATCTAAACCTGGATTAAAACTAATCTGTCATTTCAGATGGGAACAGTCTGATGGAGATGATGATGCTGCAAGTTGTAAGAAATTAAAAGCCCAATTCCTATCATAAAACCTTAAAATTCTGAATTTGTGCTGAACTGAAATCCCTTAGAGAGATGAATGAAGGGGGTAGAAAAGGGCATATCTCAGAGACTATTTCTTATTATTCTATGCATTATTCATTTTTCCAAGAGACATAGGTGGGAAATAGTCTCTTCTGTGAATAAATTCTAGGGAGTTAGCTTCCCCTCTGCATTGCATAATAATTTATACCTTGATAAAGTGTGTACCGGTTTGTGCACAAGACAAAAAAATGCAATATCTCTGCTCTTGCTAATGGAAGACCTTTATATGTGCTCTGGAAAGTCCCAAACAAAGCAAGGCAAGGGATAACCAGGTTCTTGTCATGAAAACTTCAAGTAGTGAAAAGTCATGTAGACATATTTAATGTCAGCTGTGCAGAATGAAATGTTGCAGAAATATTACTTATCCTGCTGGCCCACTTGTGGCCTTCTACAAGCTGCTGCCAATGTTTGAGAGGGAGTGTTTCTCATGCTTATAATTTTTTAATAAATTGAAATTATTTTTATTGTATGGTAATATAGATGAGAAGGGGCTTTTGGAGGTCTAACTGTTCTCTAATATAAGGGTCAATTTAAATAAGACTTGTCTAGATGAGCTCTGAATGTCTTGATATGATGCATTGAGTGAAACAAAGAAAACATGAAGCAATATTTGCAGGTAAAAAAGAAAACAGAATTAGCAAATAAATATTTTTGCTGGTTCATAGTCAGATAGCGTATCTGTGTTAGTATACACTTTGACCAGTTCCATAGATAATATTTTTGTCTGTAAATGAAAACATTTCCATATGCAGTCTGCTACTGTGTATGCACAAATTGTCTAAACTGACATGCTATATATCTCAGTACATCTACATCTTCTATAATCAACTGGTTTTTTCACTTTTGCTGTGTTTGAGACTGTTCTTTAGCTAAGATTTTCTAGAAGAGGGGAAAGAAGGGAATTGCTGTCTGGAGTATCTCCTTCAAGTAGGTCATTTTTGTAAGAGACGGTGGGACATAAGCCCTGGTCAAGACTTTCACTAGAAAAATGGGGTGCATTATGAAGAATTTCAGTCTTGTTTCCCTAGAAAGTTACCTAGAGGAAAGCAGACAGAATGTGTCCCAAACAAATGAAAGGTGATTTTTTTTTCCTGCAAAACTCAGATGATTTATTAATAAATCAGTGAATTTTTAAGGTTTTTGAAGAGAAGTTGTTCAATAGATCAGGATAACAAAATGTTTCAAATGGGAACTTTTTGGTTCAGAGATAGATTTGCTTTAGATGGCATTAAGAAGTTTAAATTCTAGTTTTTCACTTCAGTTGCCACTACATTTTATTCATCAAAGCCAATATTCATTATATTTGGACAATGTCTAAGCAGTAGTATTTAAAAACATACAATGCTTATCAGAACTCCTGTAATAGAATACATTATTATTCTTCTTTAGAATTACATATGTGCTAATATAATGTAGCTTAAAAATTTTTATTTTTATGTTGTTTTCATTTTTGAGCTGATTCTCTTTTTCTGGGTAGCTGTCTAATGACTGTTTCTAGGTGTATCTAGCATACACTGGTCATACAACCCTACCCTGTCTGTGATAAAGAGAAATAGAACAAAGTAGCGGCAGGAATCCCAACATCATCAAGCTCCATGAAAACTAACTTCTGTATCTGCAATTTGTTCTTACTTCTAGAGAGAAGTGAGCAATGTCCTGTGTGTTCAACCTGTTACCGAGTGTCATTCAACTAGAATGAAATGCTTGCTTGACCGGAGAGCATGAGCAATAAAAAACCCATCTCTCTTGAGCTGCACTTAACCCTCAACTAAAATTATGTGGGATTTAGGTGGCACATGGGCCTTGTGATCAGTGATGGACTGCAATGCTAAAGGAGCTGAAAAGGCCAGAGTTTTCTGAGGAAAAGTCTCCATGACAACTTTTTTTGTTGTTGTAGTTTTTATTTTAATGCTATTTTGTTCCCTGCTGGTCTCACCAGGGAAACAGGACCTATGTAACCACATTGCCTTTCTACTCTCCTGGCATTCTCTCATTACTTACTGGCAGCTCTGAACCCATTAGCCAATTTCTATCAAACAGCCAGGCATTTGAGTTACAACATGTAAATTACCACAAGTTTCTAGAAAGTCAGTGACAGAGTTTTCTCAGTCTGTTGCTCATTCTTCTTTTTTCCTCTTTCTCATTTTTTTGCACTCTCAATTGGTAAAACAGCCAGACATCATGCTTGATAGTACAAGCCAGCAAATGCAGACACCTGTAAATTAAGTGTGAGCCTTCCTGTCGATTTGGCAAACAAGCAGGCAGGAGAGTTGTAGCTGGGTGTAATGTGATTTACATCAGGAAAGGGCACAGTAGGGACACTCTGCAATGAAAAGCAGCTCCACTGGTTCAGAAAGAACAAGCAAAGATTGAATGAGGAAATTTTCACATTAAAGTGCTGCATCTCCTACAGGAATTGATGCTCCATAATATATATTCAGAAAACAGGTTCTTGTTACTGTGTGGGGATTTGGAGCATGACTACAGGATCTGCTGTAATAACAGAAGTGATCTGTGACAGCAGAATTATGGTATTGGCCTCAGGATGGGTCCTACGTTCTGTTGCCCTCTGAGTGTGATGACTCATGGGTGGCTCCCAAATTGCAGATGGGGCAAAGATTTCCAGTGCCAGCTACTGTACCCATATATTTAATAACCGTGAGACAGTTATAACTGAGAACGAGTCACAGCAGTAGAAGCGTTGCCATTAGTAAACACTTGAAGGACATTGTGGTGAAAGTGCAGATTTTGCTCCACATTCTCAACAGTAAAGAATAAGTAATTAATTCTTCACAATGCCTGCTTGTGGGTTTTCATTCCTCGAAGTCCTTGTTCAGAAGATCATCCCCCTTTCAACACATTTTTTTTTCATCCTCAGTGGAGGGTTTGTTCTTATTTTTCAAGAAGAAGCAGAGTAGACTCCAAGCAGAGCCTCCTGTTCCAGGTATGGATTTGTCCGTGAAGACATACTCTTCATGCCTGTGGATCAAAGGCTGTTCCCTTAGTATTCCAAAGCACAAGTGGAGCAAAATTAAGCTAACCTGAGCTTTCTTTTCCTCATGAGTCTGGTGAACTAGCGTATGACTTCACAGAAAAAAATTACATATATGATTAATCTGTATTTTTGTAATACAGGTAACCAATTTCCTTTGTATCAGCTATATCAAAAAAGATGGTTGATCACACTGTTTCAGTTGAATGTTCTAGTGTTGACCAACAAACCTGTACTGATGATGAATTCCAACTGTATAAACCAGGAAAAAATTAATATATCGTATAATTTTCCTTGTGGCTTGATTAAAAGGGCTAAAAATAATTCAATACATCACCCACACTAAAAATTTGTCAGAATGACCACCTTTTTTTCCTTTCTGTCTAGACATTTTTACTGGTTTTTGCACCTTTCAACTCAGTTCCCCGCAAATTCAAAATGTAATCTTATATAACTCTTTTTCAGCAGGTGATGTTTATAACTGCACTAAAGGCATAAGCATATGGGGCCTTGTAACCCTCGAAATATTCACCTGAAGGAGCTGAAAGTTGGCAGGTTAGCTTCCTGCACAGAGAATGGGGCATTGTTTGTGCCCTATATACCAGTGTGCCTCCATGTATTTTTTTCATTGTATGAGAACTATATAAAGAGTAGGATGGACAGTCTATATTGAGACAAAGAAATCTAGTCCACAAGAACAGGAAAGCTCCAGCATGTTTCAAAGACAGGTGGAAATTCTGATCCTATAGTATTCAGTAACTCTAAAGATATCCTCCACTCAGTACAACAGCAGACCTTTCTTTCTCTCAGATTAAAGAAAAGGTTTTAAGTTGCTCAGGTAAAAAGAATTATAGTGATGCTTTCCTAGTCAGAGATAAATATCAGCTACTTCTGATCTCCTGCATTGTCAGCTAAGTAATGACTCATTTCTGCATTGTTCTGCAGTATGTAAAGGACAACAGGAGAGCAAACCTTATCCACAGGTTCTGGTTACATTTAGGCATTTCCTTCTATCAGAGGCAGGCATTATGATACACAGTTAGTGCATTCACAAATTAAAAGCAGAAACACAGTCAGCAATTACAAAGGCTGTTGATACACTTGATTGTCCCATAGCATTTCAAGGCTGGATTGCCTTGATTGGCTAAGACAGGAAAGAGGTGTTATAAGCAGGTCTGCAGGTCGGTTTAGTGCCTGAAAGCTAGTTCTTCTTTTAAGGTGGTCTTCTTTTCTCTTTATTTATACACATGATTTGCAACTTTTCCCACGACAGGCAGGATAGGCTTTTTAAGCGAAGTTTTTGTCTTACCTGCTCTGACTGGACTGTCAGCAATTTCCCAGTGCTAGTGCTACACATGCTATACAGCTCATCCTACTTCAACTCAGATAAAGAAACAAGTAAGGGCATCTTCTTTGTCTTAGAACAGGGAGGACTGGAGGGCCTGCATTCATTTTGGTGCTTGGAAAAGTAAAGCAGCTATAAGGATAGTTACTTAGGCAGTTGTGCTACCCATAAATTGCCTTTATGAAGCACTTCTGGCACCTGAATATGAAATTAGTTTTAGGACTAAAATCCAAGCAAAACCTCTCCATTGCATATGAAAGGAGCTGGAGATATTCCTTGTGGTGATTCTTAAAACGTTGTCCTTAACTGGTTCCTACCTATCCTATTGGTGCTCCTTCTCAAAAGCACAAACTAAACCTAGGAGGACCTAGAAGAAGGGGTTTTTTAAGGATAAATTTTAAGAGTTTAACAGTACTTTGATGTGTTAAATGGTCTGGTTTCACTCCTTCTCACTTAGCTCACTGGCTGGCAAACTGTGTCTTCAAATGATACTCTTCCTACATGGGAAGAGAACAGCCTCTACAGGCCTACCTGACTGATCCTTTCACCTTTTGCTCATGAAATTGGCCTAGATGTCATGTTGCCTCCTCAATTACAGTATTTGATTTCAGTTTTCCCACTGTTTTTCTTCATTTAAACTCTGCACTGAGAACTGCATATTACATGGATTTTAGTAATCTGGTCTGTGCACTGTCATTCTTCTGTCCTATTGTGTTTTACTCCCTGGTTTTAATGCATACCCTGTATAAGATGACTTGTGCCATGGTGTGATTAATTTCAGAAATTCACAGCAAACTAAGCATACTGCTGAATCCTGTGATGTAGACGTATGGATGGTTTAACACTGTGACTGAAAGTTCTTGCCTATGCTGCTAGAAACTCTTTTATCCTGCAAAATAGACCATTTTAAAAAGACACAATAATTTCTGAGCCACTGAGCAAGTGGTGCTTTATATACCACCAACTGGAATATGTATTGCTAGCAAGAAAATGGATTATGATTATTTGTATGCAAACATCCATTTATTTTTATTTAGAATAATAAACAATTATTCAGATAATCAAGAGTGAAAGTAAGTAAATTTCCACACAAATAGCTTTGCCTTTTACTGGAGAAGAAAAACAAAGGAATTTTGATAATGTATGATGTATTTACTGAAGTAGTGTCCCTGTTTCTGGCTTTAAATGAGGACTTGCATTTCAATAACTTCAGAGGAAGGTATTAGAAAAAAAGGTAAAAAACATGGTTGAACATTCATTTACTTTGAAAACACCCAGAATGGTCGAATAGGAAGTAATGGCTTTACCTCGATAGGTCCTGAGTGGTCTTTCTCAGACCTTTGCTACTTCAGGACCGAGCACTGCGAAAAAACTTGAAGATGACCTTCCCTAACAGAAGCAATAGTCCGCATAGGTATAGATAATCTGTTATTTTCCTTCCTCTGGAAATGTCAGGTTTGCCTACTCATGATTGTGGAAGCTGGGCATGCAATTTGGTAGTATGACCAGGACAGACTGTGAATCCTGAGCTGCTGCATATCATTCATAAATGCAAAATTCTATTTTACCCATTCTAGTTATGCAATTTGAACATGTGGGTTTTTTTCTGTGAGGACAACTCACTTCATGGAGGGCTAGTACAGGCCTTATACAGTACGGAAGGCCATTGTTTGAGCTTGTGTTGGGAGATGAAATTTCATGCAATGCTGCTCTCTTGCTGTGCAGGGCTGCAGGTTTGATCACTGCCAGCCTTCTAATATGTCAGCTTACGTTCAAGAAAAGCTGTAAACAACTGTACTTAGAAGAAGAGTAAAAGAAGAACAAGAAGCAGCAGCAAAATAAAACCCCACTTGCGTTTTGAAATTTGGTATTTTCTTAATATATAATGAAAGAAACCTATCAATATCAATTCAGTATCAGGTCATATAAAATGAAGTACCATATCATACCAAACTAATGAAAATACAAGTTGATAAAATATTTCCTGGAAATACTTCTGTTTTTCAATGCTTTTCTTGTTAAGGTAACAGTTTCGTTGCGAAAAAGGCCAATAATGAAAAAAAAGGTGTTCATTACAGTTCTAGGAAAAAACATATCTAAACCTGCCTTCCTTCTGACTTTGATGGTGTATATAATTAAGAACTACAAAGGTTAGGTATTGACAGGAGACTCATTAGAAGAGAAATATGATTAAACCCAAGATTTATTGAAAATTATTCAAAATTTCAGGAAGCTATCTTTAGTGTGTATAAATTAAGGTCTGCTGTTCTGGTGAATTGACAGGACTGTACCATGCAGCAGGAATACAGAGGCAGAACTCAAAATAGTATCTACCACTGCTCATTCTTACTCTCATTATAACGTGGCCTGAGGCCTAAAGGATAACTTTTATATTTCTTCTATTTTTTTTCTTCTCAGTCCATAACGAGCTTTGTAGATTTGTGCTGCAATGAAAGTGTTTGAAATTGATTTGACTGCACTGTTAAAAAAGTTCCAGATCAAAGAATTCAGCATCCACCCAAAATGAGGTTAAAATGCCTTTTTAAAATGGCTTTGAGTAAGAAATATAACCCTCATCATGCCCATTGATCCCATCATGTTTATTTACAGTGGCTAACTGTAAATCATTCACAAACTACCAGATGGTGCTGGATGAGTTTGAGAATCATTATTTTGAGGAGTATTCTGAGTTCTGATTTAATTTCAATCTCATTCCACGATGTTTTTACATTTCTCCTATCACAGTCATGGACACCCTCCCATGCTAATTTGTAAAATGACTTTTACTGAATACCGTCTAATCTTATTGCCATAGTTACAACAAAGAAATCAAAGATTGCTGCTCTAAGCTGAAAATAGCTGACTTGATACAAAGAAAGGGACTGATTCTTATGCAAACCTCTGTACTCAAATACAACCTCTTATTCAAAGAACAGTGGAAAATTTGATCTCTGGAAGCATTGACTTCCGCCATATTTTAATTCTAGCAATGATCTGCAAAAAAGATTGAATGACATGCATAAAAATGATGGGACAAACTAACAGGACACTGGGTCCAAATGGTTGTCATATGTGTTATTTGCTGATAGGAAAATCAGTAGCAGAAGTACTTATTTTGTTAAAGCCCACAGTTAACAACTAAGCTCTTGCTGGCTGGAGCAACAGTCACAAAATCTTTCCCTCAAGTCTGCTCTGGAAGATACTTCAGAGAAGTAGTGGGAAGGGTCTGTTTGAAGCCAGGGCTTTTGGCATCTGAGCTGTTGCTGTTTTCTGTGCTATATCTTCATACTTTCAGATGGCACAGGCATTTTTTATGTTATGAATAGAGGATGCAAAATTTTTATCGCTTATTACTCCAAATACCCTTGACTCAAATGGGGAAATTGTTAGAGATATATGCTCTTTATCTCTGGCATTTGACCTCTGTGCAAGGACTTCTTGAAGAGACTCTCTGTGGTAATCCCAGGGTACAGAGATAGGATCTTGTACTTGGAGTAGTATCTTATATGAGAGTAGCAGCTCCTGAATCCACCATAGACCCTCTCATGCCAACTATATAAGACACAGCAGCCATAAATGAGTCATTACTTTCTTCTGTGCTAGTAAAATAAATTTATGATGGGGGAAGAATATATAGTAAAAGAAAACAGAGGGAAAAAGAGAGAAGGATTTAAAGGAGGAAAATGCAGAGAGGACAATCAAATCTATCTCAGAGAAAAAAGAGAGAAGAAGGGGGAGAAGTCCTAAGGAGGTACTAAAGTGAGACAGAAAACCAAATAATAACAAACAGCTGACGGCAATCAGCATTTTCAGAAAAAAGAGGGGTAGCATGAAATAAACATATGAGACAGAGTAATAGTGAAAGAAAATGCCAACCCACCCAGCATTCAGAAGAAGGAAAATAGACTTTAGATTGTCCCTACAGAATTAGAATCTAAAATCTGTTAGCATTGCCGAATGTAGGATGCTATGCATTTTTTTCTGGGTGAAAGAAATCTCATTTTTTGAAATGGAATTATCTGACAAATATATGAAGTATTACAAGTTCTAATATGCCGCTTTACTTATCAACAGGAAAGAAAATTTTACACTTAGTCCCGCAAACAGGGAAAGCTGCAGGAATACAAGCCTTCTAAAAGGACATTTCCTCACAAAGTCAAGCTCCAGCTGTTAAAACTTCTTTGATCTTCCACAATACTTCTAGCCTCTCCAATACTCCTTTGTTCCACTTCTTTCTATTTTTTTGCCAGACCAACACCAATCTTCTTGATGTCTCACAAACATGGCAGTTGATAAAGAAGAAACCTTTAAGCTGTGTATTTTAATGTAGCTTGATGCCACCTATGATAGCACGGTCTCCACATCTTAAACATTAATATAAATAACGTCTTTGAATATAAAAGAATTCATACAGCATCTGTCCCTTGCAAAACTGTCTAATATACCTCTTGCTACTGTTTCCTGTAACATGAGATGTTAGACCACTTGCTGTCCTCAGAGAATGAACAGTAATCATGACTGCAGTCGTTCAGCATTTAGGTAGTTGTTCTGCACGTATTACCAGTGTAGAAGGAGAGAATTCAACCAAATATTGACCTCAACTACCCATCCCCATAACCACAAGAGGCAATTAAGTAAAAATTTTCTGGTTTTGCGTGGGTGGTAATACTCCTTCTTGTGTAGAAGACTAGAAGTGGGGTAATGTGTATGTCTGAAACACCAATAGCCAGACAGCTGTGAAGCCATACAAGGATTGTTGGTAATAACACTTAGTGAGAAAGAACAAGATGTGGCTTGGGAAGGGGCCATATGGAAGTAGGGCTGCATTTTTCTGGGACCAATATCCTTGTTCTGGATCCTGGACAAAAGCACAACACAGTACAGTGCAAGGGCAGGAATGAGGTCAAGAAGTGAGAATGGACTGACTGTTGGCCACAGGCTGACCCACTTAGGGGGGATCAAGATCACTAAAGACTCTGAAAGCCCCTTGAACCATTTCTATACAGGTTTAGAAAAACAGACTGCTCATGGTAACTGATTTGCATACAAAGCAAGAAACTTATCTCCAGGATGATGAAAACTCATCTATAAAAAGGTACCCACATGAAACCCAGGCATGTGTACAGCTCAGGACTCTGGACACCCCATCATCTGGATCGATGTTTCTTCCTTCCATTCTCTTCCCCCTCTTTAATTCATTTCTCTCTCTTTCCCTCTTCCCTTTCACCCTACCCCTTTATCCAAAACCCACTGCCATGCGCTTATATAGGAGGCCAGGGTCTAAATTATACCAATTCCTATGATAAGTGTGTTATTTGCTAATGAAACTTCATAGGCTTTTGCAGATTCTCTGACTTTTGTCACTCCTTTTAACAGCAAGCATCTCTGAATCTTGGGCACTGCTTTCCCCTTAAGAGTGCAACAAACTCAGAGATAATGATCAGAGTATTTTGAGCAAATATTAAGAACTGTGAGAGCAAATATCTCCTCAAAAATTTTTCTGGAGCTACTGCTCTCTGCTAAAACTCAAACCTGTGTTGAGAATACCTGTATTAGCACAGAGGAGGAAGTAGTAAAGACCTTCTCTGTAGCATGGATAAAAGTTATGCTTTGCTGTCCTGGAAGAAATACAAAATAGGTCTCCTTGCCCAGATGTCACTTTGTTCCCCTCTTATGTGTTTCAGCCTGTCTACTGCCATTAGTGCCCTAGAAAGAAGAAGTAAATCCCCTGCCACTCACCAGTAAGCATTTCTCCTCTGGCAGTAGCCCTCTCTGTAAACAATGCCTCTTCAAGAGTTTAGAAATGAGATGTCTGGTTTCTCAGCTGACATTCATTGCTCAAAGCAACAGATATGCAATAGCATGGGCCAGCTAGGGTTGGGAGGGGCCTCTGGAGGTCCAATCCCTTCTCAAAGTAGAACCAACTTAAAAGATGTATTAGATTGTGCTTGTACTTCTGTTGTTTCCATGAAATGTTTGGAACCCCCTGGTCAGGTAGGGTACGGACTTTGTTCAAATGTTTGTTCAAGTGTTTTGTTGAAGTGTTTGCTTGATTGAAAATTCTCTAGAATTCAGTACTTCTGAATCCAATTCTTACCTGTCTTCTGCTGTTCTGATACTTGTGTTTGTTTAAAGGAAAACCTCTTCAGTGAATGTTAGTTTTTGTGGCTTCCTTGGTAAACTAACTAGATATTTTTGACTGGGAAACAATTAACATAAGAGGAACACTTGGTTGTCTATGAGTAATAGCTAATATTTCAATATTACAGACATTTAGGACCCTCTTGAAATTTTGTGTACATTAGTTGCTGTGCAGGACTTTTTAGCACACTGACAATAAAAACAGTTAAAAAGCACTATGTGCCAAAAGCCTCAAGACAACATTATGTGTAATTGCAATTTTGTTCAGAGAGTTTCACTCAGCTGAGATGGGTTGGTGTTACAAAGTGAACTAATGATGGCCATTTCACTGTTTCAGTAGCAATACTTGTGCTGCATTTAGTTTCTCTTGAAATTTAATCTCCATTATTGCTCAGGCCAAACACAAGTGTGTTTGAAAAAAAAGGTAGAAACAGCAGAATAATGAGAAGAAGCTTCAGCATGATTCTGACAATAAACACTATGTTTCACTACTTCTTTCTGTTTTCAGCTGAACTGGACAAGAAATTCTGAGTCCATTTCAAACATCAATTCACTCTCCTTGGCTAATCTGCTATGGTGCTAACTTAGTTGATACACTGGTGAGATAGCTGTCATTTTGTGTATATAGATTTTGCGTCCTCTCATTGTTCTTGCTCATTTCAAGGAAGCACTACAGCAAGTGACATTGGGCTGTAGCAATGTTCTTTTATTTTACTTTTTGTGTAAAAAGTGTCAACTTGTTTTCAGTTCGGAAATTGTCAGGGTTCTAAGTGTGTCAGAGATATTCCTCTTACCTAACAAACAAAGAAGATTCTTGGTAAATGCCTGAGTGTTGAAATAGGTATGTTCTTTCCTTGCCTTCTGAAATTGTGGTTATTAAATGAGAAGAACATATCAGAGAGCAGTGAGCTGACAAACTTAAGGTCAATTTCTGGTTAAATTTCAACATGACATGACAGTCAAGGCAGACAAGGAAGACAACAATCATAAGATCTACAAGAACAGTCAGGTATTTTACCTACAGAAATACTGAGATAACGGCAAGATAGGGAGATAGTTGTGGGTCCATAAATACTTGATGTTTTTTGGGTGTCTTTGAAAATGGAGGAGTTCTTATTTTAGAAGGAAGGCTAAAAGCACGATTCAGGGGAGTTTTTCTCTCATTATGGGACACCTCACTTGGGGATGCTTGCCTTACTATTTAGCTCTCGTGCACCCCTTCAAAGTACACAGAATATCATATGTTTGTCAATCATATCATGAAAATAGTGATCTACTTTGAGAAGTTTTTCAACTAATCTCATTTTTCACAGATTTCTTCCTTAGGTGTTATCATGATCCTGTCATGAGTTATGAAAGTTCTTAGAAATGTCGCTGCCCGAATTAAGGTGCGAACGAGACCATATGCCAGTGACAGTAGTATGGGTTTTATTTGATAGTAAGTATGAGAGAGAGAGAGAGAGAGGGAGAGAGGCAGAGAGAGACACAAAGAAGAGAAAGAAGTAGAAGATAGGTTGGAGGGACAGCAAGAGGGTGACTGAGACAGAATAAGGAAAATATCACCACTCCGTGGGTCCCAACGATATTCTGTTGATCCTCTCCAACTGGTCTTCTTGGTAGTGAAAGTCCCCCCAAAAGCACAGAATCCAATGGGTTACTACACGCTCAGGTTAGGTAGGAAAACCCAGGCACCTCCCCAAGGGGGGAGTTTGCCATTGTCTCTTACAACACTCTGGATCTGTTACATCACGTACAGTCTTGTGGTGCAAGGCTTCTGGGGAGTGCTTGGGGGGGTCTTTGATGAATTATGACACCCCCTCAGCTGCCTCTCACATGAATGTGCTGTGGATGTAGCCTGTGGGGTTGAGGGTTCCACAGCTGGGCCAGTTTGTATAAGAGAGGATGGGTGTTCACTGCCTCTAACCAGAGGTTACAACCAAAACCTCCCCCCCACCCCCATTTTGAAGGGGAGTCTGTGTAAACCTGGCCTCTGTGGACTTTGGTCTCCCTCACCCCAAACTCAGCCATGAAAGAATCTCTGCTGTATTTGGTTTTCTTTTGGACTCATTCCTCTCCCTCAGCCTTGTTTGTTTCAGGTGATTGAAGACTGAGTTTTCCCTTTAGCTAATCACAGTAATTTGACTTACAGTCCAAAGTCTCAGTCAGGCATCTTCAGGGAGACTTCTTTGGCTGTAGCTTCTTTATACAGTTTTTGTTATAATGAGCAAAACTTTATATCAACGTTTGAGGCATGAACTATTTCAGTCTCTGACATCCACCCCGTGACCCAAACATTGTAATAAATGTCTCTTTCTTAGCTACTTTCTTCAGTTTATGAGTTGTCAACCGAGGTGATGAAGTAAGATAATAGGAGAAAAGGTAGAAACAGCAGAAGCAATAACATAAGTAATCATACAGCATCCAATAGCTCAAAATGTAAATTCAATTGTAATTATCCACTCAATTTTCATTAGTCAGTGCCCCCACCCTGTGAATCCCAGGAATTTATGTTTTTTAATGAGTAGTGGGTGTGAGGAGTATTACAATATTGTATCTCTTAGATGTTGGTTTGATATATTTTGAAATTAGTTCTAGAATTATGCAGCGGGTCTTCATTTTTAGATTCTATAGAAGGGGATCCTCAACAGATACACAAATTAATATCTGTCAATCTGTTGAGTTTCAAGAGGATTCCCAGTTCTTGTACTATAATTGATTAACTTTGCACTCTTGAATAAATGTGATTGGATTTGTTGAGGATGTGTGTTTTCTTACTGACTGTATTCACATATAGTTGGAAGAATTTTATAGGTAATATTCCTACTGTGCTGCATAATTTTATATATCATGAAAAATCAGTTTTTATGATATAAAATTAACACAGAAGCATTTTCATATACAAGGTTCTCATGCAAACATGTCTTTATATCAAGGCTATGCCCTGTTTTCTAGGAGATAGACTATAGCACTGTTGTAATTTAATCTTGATACAAAACAGAAACTGTGGCTTTATTATTGGTGAATTCTCTTTCAAACTTAGTTGTATTATCCCAAGTAGTTTTTTTCTTTTGAATTTCAGTGAGCAAATTGCCTTCATCACATTTTGCACCCACAACTGAGTATTGCAGAATGTGCTGTAGTCACTAGACTGATTAGCATAAATAGTAGAAGAGAGGCAAAGTTAAAATACTCTCCAGATGTATGGTATGAAATTCAACAGTGTGTTAGTTTGAGAGCTGGTAGAAGCCTTTCCTGTATTTTTTTTCATGTCTTATTTGCAGTCCATGGCTACCCCTTCTTGTTTAGGAAGGGGGATTTAATAATTTCTCATATAATGTTTGTGTTTTGTTAAGATTCTTTAATTCACTGATTAGTACATCTGAAAAAATTAGCCAAATTATAGTAATTTTGAAACCTTCTATATTAGAACTGGAGTAGATACTACATATTTGTATGATTTCAAATATGTATGAGTCGTTATAACAAATCTCAAGATAAAATTGGTTGAGACAAATTATACATTCATAAGACCTTTTGCCACACCATTTTTCAGTATAAAGACAAATAAATCAGACAAACTTCAAACTTAAGAATATGTAGAATACTTTAACTAATATTTCATCTCTCAGCAAATCACTTGCAATGAAAACCTAAACAAATTACAAACATTAACCAACTGAAAATGCAAGTAATTATAATGACACTTTAAATTTCATAGTTTTTCACACAGTTCCATCTCATGTGTTGGTAGGTTCTTATAAAAAGAAAGTGAATTTTCTGTTTGCAGATTTTTCTGCTTCCAAACTGTTTTCCTTACCTTCAATGCAGGGATGTTTGACATTCCTAGAAAAAAAGAAAAGAAACAAACTTCCCTGGCAAAATATGTTAGAGTGAAATAAGTTGCTAATTGCATTAACTCATGTAGGTGAAGTTTTAGCTTTTATTCTATGAAGTGCTTGTTGCACAACTTTTGTTGTTTCCCACAGGTTTTCAGTGGGGTTTTCTGCAATTGATTGTTCAGCAGAGGGAGTGAGACTGCTTTTTAAAAAGTTTTGCTAGAGTTGCAGTCTGTGAATTAGGCTTTTGAGTTGCTTTTTTTTCAGGGTTTTAGTAGGCTTCTGCTTTTCACCCTAGAGCAGTTTGCCTCATCAGTTTGCTCCTTTTGTTTTTCTTTTTGGACATGATCGAATTTGGTGGCAAGCAACGCTACTGCCTAAAGCCTTTTAAAATAACCAATTACTTTTTAAATAACTAATCATTTTTTTAGTAACCAATCGCTCCTTATCCCAATTTTCTTCCACGAAGTCCACCCCAGGCATAGAGGGGTAACTAAAAAAAATGAACTAAGGAAGGATAAAAAATATTTTCCCCTGAAGTTTTCCTATAGACCCCACAGAGGAAGTTGTATGATAAATATCTAGGCCTGCATAGGGACAACACTATCCCCATGAGGCAGCAGCTGCAGAATTGGCATGAGGATTAGAACTTGCCAATTCTAGTTCTCCACAACGAAGTACAGACTGGGGGTGGGGGAAGCAGGGCATGCCCGGAACACAGGAGTTACAGAATTGACTTCAGGACTGAAACCTGCCAATTCTGGCTTTTCACAACAGAACACACAAAAAGCACAGGGGCGTGGGTCCCCTCCAAACAGGAGCCTTTTGGTTCTGCACAAACACCACGTAGCTGGAGCTTTTGGCTCCGCACTACTCGGGCCTAGATTCCCGATTCAACAGGACCTTTCGGCTCTGCACAAAACACCATGTAACAGGAGCTTTTGTCTCTGCACTATAGGGATGTGGGTCCGCTCCAAACAGGAGTTCTTAGGCTCTGCACAAACACCACATAACAGGAGCTTTTGGCTCTACACTAAAGGGGTGTGGGTCCCCTCCAAACAGGAGTTTTTAGGATCCGTACAAATACTACATAACAGGAGTTTATAGGCTCCACACTATAAGGGTGTACGTCCCCTCCAAACAAGAGCCTTTCAGCTCCGGACAAAAAACCCATGTGGACAAAGGAATTAAACCCCCCAACCCATTTACGACAATTTCTACAATTCTGTCAGAGAAAGATGGCCCAGGTGTTAAGAATTCTTAGGGAAGGAATCTTAACAATTCTCACAGCCCTTAAAAGAAGTAGTGTCTAGATTTCTAAGATATATTACAGAAGAAAGCATATGAAATAATTTCTTGAGAAGAGACAATACTATTGCGAAAGGCACTTCGGGTCAGAGAACGTTAAATCCTGCCGACTATGCCAATTAAATGTCATGATCTGGTTATTAAAGTTCTTAGAAATGCCTCCACCTGAATTGAGGTGCAAATGAGACCGTATGCCAATCACAATAGGTGTTCACTGGATTTTTAATTTAAAAAAAAAAAAAGCTACTTCTATTTTGAAAGAAGTGCCTGTGGAAGGCTCTTCTATTTAGCAGAACATTTTCTCAAGGAGTCACATACACAAAATGTTTTAAAGAGATTATATAACTGGCTTTCAGTTAAATTTTAATACTTTTGTTCATATTACATTTTTCTGCCATCACAGTCTTAGTAGATACTTAATGCTTACTTTTTAAAGGTGCTGATTTAGTTGCCACTACTCAAACATAGTAATCTTTACCATTTTCTGTTAATCAAAACTTTCCAAATACTTTTCTTATTGTGACTGAATTGTATACATAAATCTATTTCAAAGATTCAGCTCCTTTGAATCTGCAACAATCATGCCAATACAACTGTTGAAATGTCTCCAGATGGTAAATGCTAAAGAACCTTACATCAGGGTGATGTAAGTTTTTTTTTAATGAATATGAATATTTGCTGTATAAAATGATGTGAGTTATCTAAGGTTTGCTGAACATCTTCTGGACCACCCATTCTGTTCGAGCAATGTCAAGTGCACCATGACACTTATGTAGATATTAAGGGTGTAACATTATAAAAAGATATTTCTAAGTACTTCCAATTTTCTGTGATATAATAATTAACAGTTTTGAGAAAAGATGAACAGATTTGTTGGGAACTTACCCAAATGCTTATTGATATCCAAAGAAGAAAAATTACTTTTGATTTATATAGGTATTGGATGAGACCTTTGATAAATGCTAATGGAAAATGAATAGCAGCTAAGTCTATTAAGATTTGCTTTGCTTTCTTTATATGATCAAAAGGAGATTTTTCTCTGGCAGCAATAGAAATCCAGGCTTATGTGTAGTTAGGCACAGGCAGTCCAGAGAGTACTATGCTGCCACACATAGGGATTTCAACAGATGAATATAATGTTGCCAAAAACATACATCTGCCCAAACCAAGAAAGCATGTTAAACAGAACACATCCACAGCAGTGAAATGCTGATGAGAAGAAATCTGTGTTGAAACAGCATTTCACAGGACAGTGGAAAGTGAGAAGTAATTTCATGAAGCCACTTCTATTTGCAGTGATATATCCCAGCTCTGCCGTTGTACTCCTGCAAATATGTGTTTACTGCAGTCCTTCCACAGTGAAAGAGAAAGGTCACACAAGGCACTGAACACTTTTTATCCTATTAGTTCTTCTGTGGAAATGTAGCAGAGTAAGACAGATCAAAGGTACATGAGCTTGAGTGAAGGGCGCAAGGTGAATTTAGGAGAGAGTAGGTGTTGGCTGCACCAAGCACATCAGAAACCTCTTGTTTATGCATTTGGCATCTCCCCATAGTATGAAGTAGATGGACATTTTTTCAAGATTTTGTATTATTTTACTCAGAGGACATGATAAATTATTTGAACCATAGGGTGACTCACTGAACTTCAAAGTGGTGCCAAAACTTTGAAAGGGATGCTATCTTGATCCTCAAGATTTTAGTCTCTATTAAGAGAGATCAAGGGACAGTTTATTCAGCTTTGTCCTAAACTTTCTCTGGTGCATCTAACATTTATCATCACCATCAGGAGACATACACAGTTAAATGAACCTTGGGGCTGATTTGATATGACAAATGGTGTCCTTAGTGTATCTGTAGTGAATAGGAAACTAGATAAGTGGAAAAAAAAGGAAGATAACTTTCAAGTAAGAGAGCTAAATGAATGCCAAAACCCAAATCATTTTTAAAGACTCCATTTCATTTACAAAGGAATTTAACTCAACCACGTTTATAATTGTGTGTATCTTACACACATACTGAAATATTTGCTAGAAATCTCAGTACATTTACTAAAAAAAGAAGTCAAGTATCATCTCTGCCTTTTTGTACATAAAAAAATCAAATACAGAAAAACTACTCACAGAACTGTTTCAAATGCTGACACCAAAGTGCATTCTCTTTGACCTGCTGGTTAAATAAGAATGTTGCAATTCATTTGTGACCAGCTAAAAATCATCAATACCTCTTGTCATCAACAATGGCAACAAAGTTTCCTTGATTCCATTTTTCAGTTTCTCTAATTTACATATACTGCATTGAGATGCTCTAGTTTAAAATATGCTTATGCACTGGATGGAGACAATAAAATCACACTCTTTAAACAGCAATCAAACTAATTTCTGACATAGAAATGAAGGCAACAAAGTGTTCACTGGGATAAATATTGAAATCTATATAGAGATTTAGTGATACAATGAAATACGATTAAATGCTGCCATTTGCAGTTGGTAAAGTTTCTTTTCAACAATTCTGCTGGATGCAGAAGAACCTTTTGCTTGAAAGTATACATTCCAGATGGCTGTAATTTTCAAAAAAATGTAAGAAACTTGTGGTGTGCATATGCATATTCCCTGTTTAGATTAAAGGAATAGTGTTACTATTGACTTGTCCAATTAGTCTACTGGAAATATGAAGGTGTGAACTCAGAACTGTTAGCCATGCAGAATCAGTACCCTTTGCCTTTTGGTGACTGTTTATAGATTTTGAGCACTGTAAAAACAAGTAATGCAGGTGGTGAAATGCACTGTTTGGAAGATAATGTCACAAAGAGGCTGTCACTATTAGATGAAGGTGGGTGAGGTGTTGTATAGCACTGGGACAATAAATAAAACAACCATTTAATTGTTTCTCTGATGACTCCATGGTAACATTGAAAAAATGAAAGAAGTCATGTGCTACTTGGATAAATGTTCTGGCAGGTAATTCAACTAAAGAAAAAACCCACTTTGTTGTCAGATGTGGGAAATACTACTCTGACCAGTGGAGGTACAAGCAGGCTATTGATGACACCACTGAGGTGCTCCTGGTAAAAGTTTGAGAGGCAAATAGTGGTGTTTTTTTCAGTCACCATATGATTTGGGAGCTTGTCTTATTAGGAGAAAATTGGTTTAAGTTTCATAGCAGTTGTCTTTCAGAAATTCTGCTGACTGATCCAAGTGTCAGAGCATATCTTATCCTTCTTAAGCATTACAATACCTTTGTAGCATAGAGATTAGGAAACCAAGTTCTTCCTATTGGTCTGGCAGGGGCATTTTGTTCTGTATTTCTTAATCCCAGGGGTTTTTTTCACTGTGCTTTTTACAATAAAGAATTTGGTGCTCCATGATGCTAGGAATGACTGCTTTGTCTCTTTGCCCCTGTTTTATTCTTGGGCTGAGCTGCTTAAATGTGCTTTCATATGTTGACGAGCTCATGGGTTTGATGACTTAAATAAGGGGAAAAAAGGAATGGGCTAATGAACCCAATTACATAGAAAAATCAAGAGATACAATTTAATTTAAAGGTTCTATCACTACAGATTCTTGGGAAATACTGCTGTTCATAATGAATTTGCTTAGTATTCATGGGATATGACATACATTTCCATAGATTATGTTCTTGTGAGATACAGCCTCCCTTAAACTTTAGCTATTCCTACTGAGTAAATTTAAGTAAACAGTTTTATCAAATGGTGAATTCCATCTATTGCCAAGTGTTCAGAGTGCAATTGTTATGCTTGACTAACCAGGTATTTATCTCCTCTCTGCAACAGAAATGACTGACCTCCTGCATAAACGTGTAATTTATCTCAGGATTACAGCTAATCAGGAAGCTTCTGCACTCTTCTTCTCCTTTATTTTCTTTCTTCCTCATATGTTTTTCTTAGGTATTTTGTCTGTATCAAAAATTATGAGGAAACATAGGACAAATGTTTAGGGACTCTTTGTAAGCATCATTAAAGTGTGCATTTACTAAGGTGCTTTCTCTCTGATTTCCACCCAGTGCTACCAGGAGTCTGCAGTACATTGCTGGTTCATTAGAGACACATTACTTGAAAAGCTCCCATAACATCTTAGAGCAAGTCACAGAAGTCACACTAAGGTAATTCTAACTGTTCCTGAGATCTTATGCCTTTCCTTTTCCTCTTCCCTTTCCTTTTCCTTTTCCCTTTCCTTCTTTCTTTTTCTCCCTAAAAAGTTATATGCTTGTAGGTGGCTCATGCACTAAGATTTAGTACACTCTTTCAGGAGTCAAAAGTCATAATTTTTCTCCCTTGATAAGTTTTTCTTTATCTAAAAGCTGTAAACTCCCACAATTTTACCAAGAACGTATCAGTGAGAGACAGAGGTACAGAAGAAGACTAATAAGAGAAAGTGGAGGAAGTAACTATAGATGGTCTAACTGTGCACAGGCCTGCTGTCCAAGGACTGGGGAATATTTGGTTCCAAAAGCAACCCAATACTTTTTTTGCAGTGTACTTATAGCCAGGAAGTTTAAATATATGTCTTAATGTCTTCATTTTCTGAGTGTTGTCATTCAAGAATTATTAAAAAAGAGCTCTTCTTCTGTGATTTAAATCCCCTATTTGAACAATAATGGTGACAGTGTTCTGTGTCAAGAACATATTTATTTGTCTATACAGTTAAAATATGCAAAAAATCTATGTCCGCGCTGTCACCCACTGCTGCTGAGTTGCAGAGAGGGTGGGAATTGTGTTGCTGACTGTCCTAGTACTGTGTAGCAAGAACAATACCATTGCCAAATCATAAGTTAAAATAAGACCACTGTTCCAGCTGCAATTGGTGACATTGTCAACCTGCCTGAATCACCAGTGTCCCAACAGGTTAGCTAGATTTCAAGTAATTGAGGGTAGAAGACTGAGGTACATAAACACCCCACCTTAGAAAAGGCTAGTGAGAATAGCCCAGCTGACACAATGGAGCTGTTGCAAAGGCATAGGTTATTGAAGCCGTGAAACCACATTAATGTTAGTTCTGTAGCTCCTTCCCTTATGTTTCAAGACCTATCCACCATGCCATAATTCCTTCATGGTATATGTAAATAAGAAATGCAGCTACCCTGAGGCACTGTAAAGCACAACAACTATTTTGGCTTTTTTTGGCAATTACACTGAGTTCTCTTTCATTTTTCTACATATCATTCCGGAGTGCCAAAATGCACAGAAAGCATTTCATTAAGTTGGCTGAGTCCATCAGCAAATGCCAAGGGAGTCCAATGCTGACCAGCACCGGCACGCACGGCTTCTCTAGAGAGCGCCCTGCAGGGAACAACTCTTCCAGGGGCAATTGCAGGCCTCCCTGTCAGAGGGTGACTGCAGCAAGCAGTATCAGCTTTTGTGATTTCAGCTCCTTGCAGGTCACCTGAGGCTGACTGGGGGACAGAGGGATGAGGGGACTCGTTTGCAATTCCACAGAGGTAGTTTTATTGTGCAACAACCTCTGCAAAGGGGAAGCCAAAAGCAAAAATTCCTCCGGGATCCCAGGGCAGAGGCAGGGGCTTTTATGGGGAAGGCAGGAGGTGGGGTGAAAGCGGCTAGCCAATTGGGACCAAGGTATTACCATAGGGAGGCAAAGCATGCTGGGGTGGGTCGCCCTAACCTAGAGAAAGGTTCACTTTTCTATAGTCCTCAGGCTTCACTCCTCTGAGGGAGTGTGAAAGGCTCACAGCCCTCCACAAGCAAACACAGATTACTTCAGACAGATGTTCTCCAAAAACATGCTGGAACAAGTTTTTATAGCAATGGTAGCATCCTCTTGGCTCTCTTCTTCAAGGAGTTATCAGAGTGAGACGTGAAGTGTGTTTCACTCAGCGGCCCCCAGGACAAAATGAACTCTTTTACCTTTCTCACATTACTTCTGTAGAGGATCCTGCTGTGAAAGTCCAATTTCAACCAGGCTGCTTAAACTCAGTAGCCATCAGCATACGCTTAACTTTAGCACATGGTTAAATCATGGTTGATTGATCTCAGCTGAATAGGGAATTTGATGAATATGATGTAGGCAAGAAGACATGATAGAGTATCTGGTGTTTTTTGCATAAAAAGCATGGTTTTGTTGTCAAAACCAGCATTGCTGCAGTCATCCATAGCACTTTAAAATTTCCCAGGAAGACTTCATTTCCTAAGGAACATCTTTTTTCTGTGTGTGTGTGACTGGGAGGGACATCACAGATAACCATTAAAAGCTGGATATTAAGAAAGCTCATGGCAATTTTTTATTGCTGTAAGTTCACCTTGAACCCCTGGATGACTTCAGTTATTTACTTGTGCAGGACTCTCATATACAGAGGGCAGAATAATTGAGGTAAGTAATTCAAATTCCCAAATTCTCATGCTGATAATGTACATACCAGCAGGATGTGGGGAAATGACCAGGATAGAAATATATCAACACACAATTTGTCAGGAGCATAAATCCCTATATCTTCAAGAGAAAGCTTAGAAGAGTGAAACAGCACATTATCCACACAGGAATAAAAAAACCCAAAACCCTGCAAAAAAATCATGCACATAGAAAAAATGTATTGATCTACAGAACTCACATAAACAAGCTAGGATATGCATGGATGTATACCCTTTTCTAAGACTAAATATTGTCTGACAACCCAGGAATAATTCATATTCAGATAGAAACTTTAATACCAAGCTTTTAAATATTAGTCCCTCGATGGGCTTGTACAGACACAATCACTCCTATATCCTGAAGTCACTTTATTGGTGCTATCTTTCTGCATGTATTTATTTAAGAATTAAAGATTAAGAATTAAAGAAATATATAACTCATTTTCAGATATGTTCTTTCTGATAAAATAATAGTAGATTAGCTTCACTTTTTGTTATATTTTGTTTACATATGGAGTTATGAAGTAAGGACTCAGTGCTGTTTGCATGCAGCATTTATAGGTGATTTTTAATTAACTTCCCGCCATAATGTTAATATAGTTCTTTTGCTGAACGATATTTCTATTCCACAATAGCTGAAAGTACACCTAGTACAGCACAGAGGGGGAAAAAATGGCCATTCATTATCAAACCATTATATTTGCAACAGCTCAGTGCCAAGAGACTTTTCAAAGCAGTCAAACAATAAATTAATTAGAATTCCAAAACAGGCCATGAGGGGCCAAACCTTGATTCCACTGAAATCAGTAGCTTATGTACAGCACAGCGCTAATGTCTGGCCCTTAAAACTATTTAAAGATCTTTGTTTCAAGCAAAATAACAGACTATTACTGCAAATATAACCTTCATTAAATTCTTTATTCACTTAAATCTTTGTCTGAATTGGGGAAGAGGTTTTGTTTGAACTGAATACTACTTATATTTGATTTTGAAAATGATTTTTAATATAGTATTCTCTCCAGGCTGCTATTATCCTCTTGTACTAGTTTGAAAAACAAACCAGTGGGAGATTGCAAGTCAGAATTACAATTTAATAGGAAAATTAAAATAAATGCAATAATACAAAGAAAAACAATGACAGAGTTGGATGCAACCTGACACCGGTGGTAACAGTCGAAGCAAAGGGGTTCTGTTGAAGTGGTGATCCTGTAGAAAATCTGGTCTCTACCTGGTTGTCCCCTGGGAATCCAATAGACAGGGCTGCTTCTGCAGTTCCAAAACGCAGGTTATATCTAGTTGGGAATGCTTGGCTCCTCCCCCCTGGGCAGAGCATCTCACAATGGGATGAGGTAATTCCATAAGTCATGAAGTGGGATCTTGACGGCCCATTAACAGAGATAGCCCCCGGTGGGATTTATCAGGGGTGAGTCATGACAGGAGATATCAAACAGTGCCCCACCTGTTTTAACAGCTTGTGGAGATGGTAATAGAATATATCTTATATTGCAACCTAGGACATCTCTGGAAACATGAGTGCAGCAAGTAAACTCCCATATGCATACATACGTATGTACATACATACATACACACATATATATCATGCCACACTTACATATACTTATTTATATACACTCCCATGGAGACCGGAGAGCCAAGTGGATAACAGTCCTACTTCTTATTTCAAAGGCTGCAGGTTCAACATGACTGAGCTCAGTTTTAATTAAACTTTCTATTTGCTTTTGCACAAGCTATGACATATAGAAGTCAACCATGGTTAAAAAAAAAAAGTTTATTTGCACTTAAAATTATGTGGCCTCTATTGCTCTGTGCATAACACAGAATTGAAGATCAGAAGCAGTTAGCACAGATGTGTCTTTATCTGAGTGCAAAACAACATAATGTCTAGCAAAACTTGGCTAAGTTTCTGGTTCCTAATCTCTGTATTTCTTGGAAAAAAAGAATCTCAGAATGTGCTCTGTATTTCTGCTTCCCTGTATTGCTATGAAGCATCCACGGGCCAGGAGTGCAGAAAAGAATAGTTCATTCATACCTACCTTCAAGCCCTATTGCTAAACTGGAATTGTTAAGAACACTATCACTGATAGGCAGAGTAATTTGGAATTTCAAGTGTTACACACCTTGAGAGCAGTTTCAAATGACTTGTGTTGCATGGGACATTGGAAAAATCATACTTTTGTTTACAGGTGAATACTAAAACTTTGTGCATCTTAGAGTCCTTGGGAAAGGGCTAGGTCTGTGGCAGATTGCAGTAGACAAATAGAGCTTTTTGATCCTATGTTTAACTTGTCCTATAGGGATAATAATGATAATAGTAATGGGTATAAGGGTTGCCAAACATAGACCTTCTGATATGTACAGCTTCTATGTATCTTGTCAGGGATACTCAAAACTCATGTCAACTTTCATGCTTGCTCATACCTGAAGGAAAGATATATAGGAAAAAAGTAGTGCAGCTAAACACTTCCTACCTGTGTGTTATTTTAGGAATGTGCATGAACAAGGCAAGAAATTACTTTTGGAAATAAGAACTGTTGGTGCTCACAGATTGATTTCTGTGGTCTAAGAGAATAGACTTCATTTTACAAATAAGGCTATAGAAAAGAAAATGCTCTGTATCAACAAGGACCAGAAATTACAAGGCACTCACATATCTCATTGCAGAGTATTCCTCAATAGACAAATGTCTTCTGTGGTTTGAGACGTATTCTCTATGGAGAAAGCAGCCTGTCAAAAATGATAAAGATGTAACGTATTTGCAAGTGCACAGGAAATTTATGTCTCTGTGTCTCTATGCAGACTGGAAGTGAGGCAAATGAATATCACTCACTTGATTGAGAGAATGAGGTCTCATACAGAGTACAATTAGCCTAAGTTAACATTTAGAGTCTCTCTAGTACACCATCCACTTCTCTGATTGAAAGAAAACAATCTGACCCAGAATTTATGTGCCAAGATTGATGTGATCAATTAAGCTGTTCTTTTAATAAGGTGTCCTTAAAATGGTTAAATGGAGACTGGTTAAATGGAGACTGGTTAAATGGAGAAATCAAACATGCTAAGTTAAAAATAAGAAACTTAAGCTATTGATTGAACTGTGACTCACAGAATGCAACTGCCATTTTGAGGAGCCTTGAATAAGGTTTGCATGGCCAATTCCTCCTTCTTCTAAAGGTCAAAGCCATTTTGTTATTTTTTACAGGGAGTTTTATGAGGCTAAAAATTAATTAAACCAGTACCTTTGAATATGTTGGATTATGATTGCCTTTTTTGTAATCTACATGCTATGTAAGCCTGTATGTGTTTTAATTGCTTGAGTTTTTTTTTAAGTTTTGAAAGTAGTGGTGTTTTAAAATATATCTAATTTAAGAAGTAGACAAGTGTTACAATTTATGCTTACCTTTTGGGTTTGAATATTGTATTTTATTTTAGTGATGTATAAATGTTGCAACTACATTAATTTTTTTTTCATGTTATATGCTTAATGCCAATTTCTCTTTCACAAAATTAGGTAAAATTAGGTCCAATGCTAAAATACTGTAATCAAAAACCATTTTGTGATAGTTTAGAAAGAAATAATAATAGTTTTGTTTCTTTCTATATTTCTAATCTGATGAAAATTTTCAGAGAGAAGTTCAGATCTGTTTTCTCTGACTTAGCTGGCTAAGTCACTCGTTAGGACAGCAGGCATTTTAGTAATAAGGAATAACTTGAATTTACCATTTATACTCCAGAGCCACATACACCAAAAATACACTAAAGCAGGTTATAGCTATGTATTGTGAAGGCCTATCAGTTCTTAGGTCTGAGAACTATAATGATTTAAATAAAATGTGTCTGTTCATTTTAAGACAAGCTGATTACATGGCTTGCTCCATAAACTGGGAGTTTAGAATGAGACCTAGTCTCGTGAAAATGTGTAGGGAAGAGGACTAGAAAATGCTCTTGTGTGTGGAGGGGGCACTGGGTGCATCCTGACCATCTGATCAGAATATGAGCCCACTGTGTTCCAGTAAAGTGAGAACCAGGTACAAGTGAAAGGCTAGAGGAACAGAGTATTGCCAACACACAATACAAAGATCCACATGAAAAGCTCTTCTCCTGTAACCACATACAACGTAGTAATTTGTATATCATATGAAACTAGATTTTTTTATTAGCTTGTTATCTCTATTTCTTGGATCATAAAATTTTACTCTTACAGGAAGTTTAGTTTTGGCTGTTTGATGCCTATTAAAGTCAAGAGAGGAACATCTGATCTGTTTGAATGTTTGCTGGTTTTTAGAGTAGTTTTGGCTCTTAAAGATTACATCCTGAACTCCTACCCATCCTTTACTTCTTAATTTTTTTTCCAGAATTAAATTAGGAACAGAAATATGTGGAACTGTTTTGAATCATGAAGACTCCAGCTGCTTCCAAGCACTTCTCAAATCACCCCATTCCAGGCAGCTGTGAAAAGAAAGGCTTTCAAACTGCAGCAAGAAGCAACTTCTATCCCAGATACTGGATTATTCACAGTTTTTATATTTGTTACTGTCCGTTTCATTTACTCTTTTTAAGGTGTTGATGCTGTTTGTCAATAAGAACCAGAGTGCTCCCCTGTTTCCCACGTCAGACCCTCATATTAATAATGTACCAAATGTCTTGGGTGCAACTCATACATGCTGGAAAGGATACCTGCCACGTCTGGAGTCAGTTCAGAGTAGTCTGTCCACTTGTTCTGGATAACCAGAAGTTCACAGATAATGTGTTAGGCTGAGTCATGGCACAACCCATGAGAATAAAAATTGCCAGCTCTGGCTCTACCAGTCACAGTAGTTTAGACTTTATTTCTTCAAAAAGTAGGTGACTTTGAAGGGATTTTTTTTTCCCGTATATGTGGGTTCTCATGTCAGTCTGAAATGTGTAGCAATGTATTTCTAGTGATTTTGGCTTCAGGCCACTGGACCAAACCCCAAGGATTTATTGTTTGTCTCTTTGTTTAAACAAAAATCTCCTACCTCTATTTCTAGCATACAAATGCCAAACAGCAAGTTTGTTGCTGAACAGTAAGTATATGTGTGCATTCAAGGAATGACAGGAAAAATAATTGCATTTACCTGACAGCATGTAACAGCGTCTGCATTTTCTACAGTGCTTATTGACTCACAGAGTGAGTAATTCTATGTCTAGCTTTGAGTATATTTCTCTAAGATATCAGTTTACTCATACTTTAGAAACATTAAGGTTCCCGCTGCTCAGCTAAACAATAACCAGTTATGAATGAAGTGTTTATATACATGTGTGAAAGAAAAAAAAAGTTTTGCCTGATGCTCAGGTCTGATCCAGACTGTCTGGGTTTCACAAAGGTTACACAGTGTTTGCCAGGTTACCGGGTTAGAAAGGAACTCATCAAATTGCTGCTATAGACACTGCAGCATCTGTAGGATGAATCATGCTGGATGCTGAGGGCAGCAGGGCTCTCACATCCTAAACCTCCCCAGAGACTTCCCTCTCATTGCAGCCAAAGAATGTTTCTCCTGACACTTCCTTGCCACAGACAGCAGGAGCTGAGTGTCTAACAGTGGTCTGGTGAGTGCAGAAATATGCTGGTATGATTTCTGACCAGACAAATCTTTAAACTTTGAAAAGAAATCATGTTTGCTTTTATGCTTCAGAACCAAATGTATGTGAGGAACAGGAAGCACTAAAGAACTTCCCTCAAATGTTCCTGCTGTCTTTTAACTTAATAAACTGACGTGCCTGACACAATGACAAAACATTTTGAAGTTGTTTTGGAGAATGAACGCCAGCCCTGTATTGAGTATTAGGCTGGAATTTAGAAAGTTTCATTGTTAAGGACAGCCAGTTGCTTTTTCTGACTCTACTGGAAGCTCTTGGGAGAAGAATGATGTGCTTTACATGAGTATAGCCATGGATTATTTTGTTCATTTCCTGAATGGAAGAGAAATTTAAACCGTATTTGGCTTAGAAGCACAAAACCATTGGTACATCTGGAAACAAAAATGAAAACCACTTCAAAGAGCTCCAAAAAAAGTGTGAAGAAAATGAACTTTATCCTATGATGATCAGAAAGGATATCACAGGACACACTGAGGAATTAATGAAACATACTTCAAGAAGCAAGGCTGCGTGACAGGAGGCTGGTTATAACCAGGTTTGCTCAGTAAAATATTAAAGGCCATTTCTCCCTACCCATTTACTTTGACCTACTACAGAGCACTTTAGAAAGGGTAAGAGACTAATAGGTACTGAAGAGATTTTGACTGCAGAGTGCAATAGAAGGTAATAGTATGAAAGTTCAGCAAAGAAAATCTGTTCAGAGAGTGTAAATCAAACAAGGTTGCCCCAGAAACAGGCATTTCAGTAAAGCTGGCATCTTTCAAACAACATTTCATACATCACTATTTGTTTTAAAAATGGAATTGTTTTAAAAACATCAAAATAGCATATTGCACTATTCTATTTATTTTTACTTTCAAAGGGCTTTCAATAATGCTAAAATATTGTAATATCTATTCAAATATTTTGTAGGTTGGAATGTGACCACAACTTTTTTTACCAGAAGATGTTTCCCTCAGAAACAGACCTCATGGATAATTTCTGAATGTCAACATTTTTTTTTTCCTCTCTGCATTAGGAATGACAAAGGGGGAAAAAAAAGAGGTTAAGTGGAAATTCATTCTCTAACAATTTCTTCTATATGATTCAGTTGCTGGGTCTTAAACTTGTACTCTGCTGTATTTTGAAAACACATCCCAATTGTACCCTACTTATTGCTACTTATTGGTACTTACCATCTACCCAGATAGAAACAGGAAAAGCACCCAGAGCAGCAGCAGTGCTTAGTCATGCTCCTCCAGGTCTTAGATGACCTTAAAGTGGGGCTGAGTCACCAAAACACTCAACTGAACACACTGGAGCAAACAGTGAGGGCACTGCTTCATTCTTTGACTAGAGCTGGGCATGGGCAGCATCCTTACTGCTCAGAAGACCAGAAGAGAATTCTGCTTCTCCTTTAGGCATGGTCTATCCCACGGCTAACCTGAGATGAGCCAGGTGATCGCCATCCCTGCCCAGAGGGCTGAGCATTGCCCATGAAGGCAGAGCACACAAAAATTAACTAGTCTTGCCTGAATAACTTGTCCCAAAGCTGCCATTATTATGAATATTAACTGTTAGCCCCACGTTTAATGATCAGTATATAATGTTGAAATAGATAGATGATAGGTCCCAGCCTTAAGTGAGGTAAAATCTCATGGAAGTGCAAAATGAATTTTAAAAAAAGTAATAAAAATAATACAGCACAGCACTTGGGTTGTTCACTTTTATAGCTCAGAAACAAGAATAATTTTATAATTTTTTTTGAACAGACTAGATTAAGTCTGGGGAAGCGGTGGGTGTTCACACACAGGATTATGGTATTATTTTTTAAAAAGTACTTACTGTTTTGAGAACCATCAAATTAGAGACTAATACACAAATCACTGAATTTCTGAGTCACTCAGGCTCAAATAAACACTTATCTTCTGTCACTGTCCACCTTTTGAGAGAGGTGCCGGGTGCCCGGCTTTCTGGGGGTTCCTGCCCACACCATGGCCGGACTCGACTAAGCCGCTCTAGACTTGCAGCTAGCAGCTACAGAGTCCGGGGCAAAGCAGCAGTCCGCAGCTCATAGCTGTTGACAGACCCTTCCTGTTTCGGGACTCAATGCAGAACAAGCACTCTCCAGGACAAAGCGACTACAGGCTAACTTCTCTAATTAAGCAGTGATGAAAGAGGCAGGAAGGTTCCTTGATTGCAAGATTCTACATGGGAGCTTTATTTTCAAAGTCCGTGCATGAAGGGGACTCAGACCAAAGACAAACTCGGCAGAGGGTCCAGGGGTTTTATGTGGGGACGGGGAATAGGAGGGACTGGGGTTAGGGGGCCAATGGGAAAATGGGATAGGAGGTTCCTTCTAGGTGAAGGCAGGGGCCAACCAGAATGGAGAATTCAAATATATTAACATAATAGAATGAAGCATCTGGGGGGGGGGGAAGCTATTTCTTCCCATAACTTGGGGGTATCTCAGGGGTTATCCTGACCTGTGGGGTCCCCTGGACCCCTTGCTATGTGGGCCTAACAGTCCACACAATTCCCCTTTTCTTTATTAATTAAAGAAGGGCTTCCCCTAGGGGCTTCGAAACCACACAGGTAAAACAATAACATTAACACATAACATAACAAAAACAACCAAAAACATCACCAAAACCACCCTCCCAACAGGGGCAACCTGCCCAGCTAGCTCAGTCGGTAGAGCATGAGACTCTTAATCTCAGGGTCATGGGTTTGAGCCACACGTTGGGCGCCATTTGTCACGGATCTTCCATTCCAGTTAGCAGATTTCCAGACTTTTCTAAGTCCTAAGAAGTACTGAAATGTTGGAAAATATTTTTGGTAATTTGGCTCTATCAAAGTTTGTTGAGTTATCTGAGGGTTCATTAGGTTATCTTTTAATTCGTGATGGGTGACCTGCGACATTCAGAGATCTGAGTAACTCAAAAGAGATCTGCAATAGTTAATATGCCTTCAGAGGAACTTTGCTGACTGCAAGACATGCAACAGAGCACTCAATAGGGTGAATTCAATGTGGTGACGTTCACAAAGAACAGCCCTGTGAAAGAGCCATAAATGTGAAAACGATGCATTATTGCTTAATTCTGTTATATATTACCACAGTTAGGCTACTTTGCATTATATTTCACTAAATATTTGAGATTTTAGTCTTTGGTTGATAATCCAGTGTTTTAGAGAACTGGAGAAGTGAGAAAAACACATAGAAGAAACTTCCAGAAACGTTCTTGAATAAAAAAGCTAACAATAAAAGTGATGTTCTTTAAAAACAACTATTTTATGCTTGACCTGAACTAGAAACTAACCTGCCTAAACTGAGCCTCAGCTCCCCAATAGAATAATTACATGGTTGTTTCTAGCTAGAATGTTTTACATTATATCAGAGTGTTTTAAGAGTCCACTATGCCTAGGAATGACTCTGACTGTACCTAATTTGTCTTGAAGGAGAAAATTGGTCTGGTTTTTTGTTTGTTTGTTTGTTTGTTTTAAGTTGGCACAAGCAGGAATGTTTGGAGCCACCAAGGAAGTGTAGAATTTTAGAAGCAGTCCTGTTATAAACACAAGGGCAAGTAAAGATGAAAATGCTGTGAAACAGGCAGAGTGTAGTATGTGAAGCTGATCATTATGTTCATGGAGCTTTCATTGCCATAGCACTACACATGCCTAGAGGGCTGGGTGCAGAAGAGCCACGAGCCCCCCTCCCACCAGCTGCTTGGGCTGGCAGATCCTGCTCCTGATCTCACAGGCAGCAGTCATAAATCTGCTGACACACAGCAAAGAACAGCGAGCAAGGTGTGTGTGTGAGAGTCAACCCTCCTGGGCTGTCTCAATGCTGTGATACAGGCTTGCAGGGGTGAGGGCACAGCGTCCCTTCTGTTTCATCTCCTGTATCTCCCACAGCAGCTGAAAGGAACTACCCCATTGAAACTCCCAGTCCACTCTGAGGGCTTCCTGTTACTGTTTGCTGCTTTACTGATGCAGTCTCTACACCCTGATAATCTTTTGGAAGTTCTTGTTGATGACATCTTTAAATGAGAATCCTTTAGAGAACTGCCTTTTTCATTTTCTGCTCCCACTCTCAGCTCCCAGCATTTCTAACATCAACTAGAACTTGTTATTTCTTCCCTAAATCTGCAAGTTACTCCTACACTACTCCCATAGTCTTGGAGTTTCTAGGATTGTGCAATGCTCCACAGTTCTGAGCACACAGACCATTTGTTGTGCAGTATGTGAAGCCCACCACAAAGGGCCATGGTCTTAGAAAGGAATTGTTTCCATTTAAATACAGATTTTCATAAGTGGATTAAGAGTCTGATGAGTAAACAGAGGTCCTGACCCTAGAGATGCTTTTTAAGATCTTTTAGAAGTCTGTTTATCAGAGCTTGAAAAAATCTCATGGTGGCCGTACAGTAAATCAGACTTTCTCTGTGCTCTCATTTGTGGTTTGAATCAGTTACAATGAGCCTGTTTTCAAGATGGAAACAGGTGTTTGGGATGGTGGTGGATAAAATTCAAAGCTCTTTTATGAATGTAGCTTCAGAGAAAATATGGTGAAAGGACTGTAACTGACCTGCACTTGAAAACGTGTTACAAAACCAGAAAGTGCAGTCCAAGTTGCTTGTAACTAGCTTGGTCTGATAGTGAATAGTCTTCATTTGCAAAAGTGCAAAAATGTACAAAAAGTCACAAATGATGACGCAAAATACTGACTGTGCTGCAGCAGTTTCATGCAGATGAACCAATATATGGGAACCATAAATCCAGACCTGGAGAGCTCTGTTTGCAAAATCAAGTCCTCAGGTGATGCTGGCCTTACACACTGTCTCACACAACAACTTTCAGCCACTGGAAGGCCAAAAAAAGGACAAATTTGGATTGTTTCAGTGTCCTTTGGAGGCCTCTGGACACTGACACAAAGCTGTGCATCTTCTCTCCTTTGCTCCTGGCTGTGAGCAAGCAGCCAGGTGGGGATTCTGCCAAGAAAGAGTGAACACAGCCTGGACTCTGACCAGAATCAATTCCACAAAGTGATTTTTTCTTTGTACAAGGTATTTGCAATCACTCAGTAGTATCAACTCAGGAATGTGAGAATACAAACAACCAGCTGTGGCCCAGCCCTGTGGGAGAATGACTTTTAAGAAACTATGATAATGCTCTTGGTCTTCTATGACCCAGAAAAAGGAGTACACTCCTTTCAGTAGTTTTCTATATGAGATGCTTGTTCAGTATGTTGTTACTGCAGACGTCACTCACATCATTTATAGCCTTAAAAATTAAGCTTATTCATGAAACCTTCCCCAAACCATACTATGGGTAAGCACCTGCTTTCCGATCTAAGTGCCATGCCTTTAGCAAAGACATTGGAAAACACAAGCAACATGTCTTTCAGTGGTCTCAGGCATGAGTTCTTTTAAGTTTGGAGCTGCATAACAAAGGTTGACACAAATGATCCAGCAAAAATAGTACGAGATATTAAAAAGGCATTCATAATGCATGAAGCCTTCTAAGTTCAAGTCAATGTTTATTTGTAAAAGTAGTTAATCCTCAGGAACAAACAGCAAAACCACATAAAATAACATATCATTCATTAAACAGCACTTTCACATGTGTATGCCATTATAAGAAAAGGCTGCACAAAACATTCAGAGGAGTATTTTCCTTCCCAGACACATTAAGTTGCTGATGAAAGAATTTAAACTTGAAGGTTGGTTTTGACTTGGTCAAGAGGAGCAGGCAAGGGCACAAACCCTCAGGTCTGAGTGTGCAGGACAAGCACATGATAACGTATCTGCAGACTACCTCCCAGAGCAAGCAGATGGCTGCCACAGACGGGGAACAAATGTAAACTCAGTTCAGTTGACCTCCACGAACAACTGTGGCAAATTGCTTTAATGCTAGTGCTGGTGGTATTGCATGTATTTTTTCCCAAGCAATCAGCAGGACTCTCATTTTGACTGGTGTGTTAGGGCCAGATGTCTTCCTTCAAATATCCCTTGCCAAAGTCTTAGTCCACCCCTGAAAACTGATGCAAAGAAGGAATGCCTAACTAGGAGTAGTGCTAAATCTGCACCAGAAGGGCCGTTGGGTGTGGACTGGGTCCCGGGAACTGCAGCAGCCAAGTGGTACAGTAGTATGCAGAGCACAAAGTTTGTGACATTACATCTCTGGCCCATGTGGCAAATGTCATAAAGCCTCCAAAGTTTTGGAACATTTAAAACTGAAGTTTTAAAAAGCTTTGGTTAGTATTTTGCACTATTTGAAATAAAGCGTTCAACAGAGCTGAAATTTATTAATTTTGAAAACTAAGTCATCTAGAGCATTAGCTGCTTAATCACAGCAGAAAGAGTCATGAATGAACACTTTCTATTTTCTATTGTAGGATTCAGAGTGTGTTTGAACTTTTTTATTACTTGATTTTTAAAAAAAAAAGGAGACATGGAAGCATTCGTGTTATACTGTTCTTTCAGATTTTTCTTCTTTTCACAAAGTAAAAAAACCCAAAAAAACAAAGAACAAACCCTTCGACCCAAACCCACAGAACACGAAACCTAACTATATAGTGATAAAATTCAGTCTCTCTCTTTACGAAGTAGACATGACAACAATGACCACATATAGATGAATATGGAAGAAAAATAAAGAAAGATGTTTTGCTTCTTGGTCTGTTATTGCATTTAATGTAATTTTCCCCCATGGGATTATAAATCACTTGTCTTTTTGTGCTTTCGGTCATTCTAAGAATTTTTGATCCCAGGGTAAACCCCAACTTGAAACAATGTGGGCTTGATGAGTTTACTCTGCTTGAAACAAGGAAGCCTTTGTCCTGTATGCCCTAGGCAATTTAAAGCACAATGCCCCTTTCCTCCTTTGACATGAGACCTTCAGTCAACATTCCCCTTGGTTCATGACAACTGAACCAACAATTAGGCCTGAGGCATTCAAACATGACATTTGAAATAGAGGGTGCATTGACGCGTATGAATCCTGTAGCGTGCTGCTCTTCTCTCCTGCAATTGTTTTTCACAGCTGTGTTTTCACTCTCTGTGTTTTGTGGAAGAGTGTGAGATTTAGAAGATGCACTATTTAGCTGCAGTTTTTCTGCATTTTTGAGAGGAACATTTTACCAAACATTTTTACAAATGTCTCCCTCCTCTCACATGATGCCACAGCACTGGCTAAAGCACTCTTCCACAGCATCCCAGGATATGTCTCAGCCCTGAAGCTATTCCCAGTTGCATGCTGATAAAGAACAAATGCTGCCTGACAGGTTTGTCCTGAAGAGAAACTGTCTGATACGGCAGATTCCCACAGCCTGCAATGCCTGCTCCACTGAAATTCAGGAGCTCCAGGTGCTGGTGTGGCTAGTCAGGGGTGTTGATGTTCTGCATTCATGCCAACCCTCAATCCACATCTGTACCAGGTGGAGGGAAGACTGAATTCAGGCAGAACCAGCTTCTTAAAGAGAAGCCACAAAGCAGGATAAATCACGGTTTCTGCACATCAGGATCTCTGGCCATACCTGAAAGTAACTTAACAGAGCCTGTGGGTAGGAGGTGGTGGTGCTGTTGTCAGCTTCTCCATGGTCATTTCTGCCATACAGTTGTGAGGGCTGCCAGTTGACAAAATAAGTCTATACTGGGAAGGCCACACCTGAATGAATGGCTGCATGTAGGTTATCAGCACTATCATTTGAGTGGTTATTTCCAGATACAGTAGTTTTCAGTGTGCCAAAAAGCATATTGTGAGATTCCAAAACCAGATTGACCACTAATAATCGGTATTAGCACAGGATGGGGGGGGAAAGCCTACTGCAGCCTGCAGTTTTTATCAACTGACAGACTAACAGGAGGTCAACTTTTTAGGGGAAACTGCGGCAAAAAAAAAACAACAACCCAATAAAAGTTATTTCAGTGCACATAGCTAATCAGTGATAGAATAGAACTAAATTCTTCATTTCTTGTGTTCAAACTGTTAGGTGACAGTGCCTTGCTTGATCAGGTAATAAATGCCTTGGGGATCTCTGCTTCCTGCCCATTTGGTAATAGGCCCTGACTAGTTTTGACACCTGTAAAATGTGACATGTATTATACAGCATTCTTCAAAGGCTCAACCTTACATTATTCCTGCAGTGTGGCTGGAAGTCACTGAATTTTGATAGTTCAAATAGGCTAATTTTCTATATTTGTCATACTACAATAAGCCTAAACGTTCAGATAGCAATTGTATATGTTCTAGGGTGATTTTCTGTTATGTATTTTATGCTGTGTATTCCATATATCTGCTAAACCCAGAAATTAGTTCTGTCCCTTTAAGACTCGATCAGAGAAGCGGTGGCGGGCAGTTTGCCTACAGAAGTTTCACTTTACTCCTCCGGAATTCCTTTTCTCACGAACTGTGCTGCCTAGCACAAATAGCGAGAGATAAGTGTCAGTGCTGTCTGAGTTCTTGGCTTTTTGCAGAGAGAGAGAGACGTAGTTTTTCTTTGCTTTTTTTCACTGGTTTTCCTTGTTAGCCGAAGCAAGAAGAGCTTTACCTGAACTGTGGTTTTTTTCTTCTAGAATTGTTCAGCATCTCTCCCGTCCAAGGCATCAAGGCACTTGTCCGGGGCCCCCGCAAGCTGCACGCTGGGCCTGAGAATCGGGCCTGAGCCCTGGAGAGACTGAGATTTACTGAGCCACACCCACACCCACAGACACACTCTCTGACTTGACCGACTCTTCAGAACAACGAGAGGTTTCATAGTTTAATATTATTCATTTTTTTTCATGTGACTACTTTGCTTGTTAAATAAACAGTTTTTTCCACTTTTCTCCAAGGAAATCTTTCCCGAACCGGTTGGGGGAGGGGCTGCTGAAATCTGCTTTTCTAAAGGAGAGCTCTTCGGAGGTTTCCTCCCAAAATTTGCCCTAAACCCGGACCGTATGCTATGAAGTTAGTGAAAAACCAAATTTGCACTCACCCATCTGATTCAAGAGGAGTGTGATATATACTTGTTGCACCATTTTCACATTACAGTGGCTGGCTCAGTGTGACTTCCTGGAATTGAACCAAGTGGCTGATAATGGTGGCTAGCATTCAGGACTCCTACCATAGCAGAGAGTAACAAAAAAAACCCCAACAAAACAACCAAAACTCCCCAAAACAATCCCCTCCCTAGAAACACTGGAAAGAAATAAAACAGAAAGAAGACCAGACTACATAGAAGTCAAGCATTTCTTTACTCTTCATTAGTCCTCTTTAACATGTCCCCAGAAGAAAGCAATACCTGAATAATGGGGAGCTGTATTGCAGAAACATTTGATGGAGAAATACTTCAGCAACCAGGTATCCCACAATGATTTGGGTTTTCCATGGAGTATTCCATGAGATACTAGCAAGATGAATGACTGCTACACAAATCAACATCACAAGGTTTTATTCTTACTATGCTTCAGTTTACTGTTTCATTTGCTAAAACTGTCTGTCTAAAATGATGTGTCATTTTAGCCAGTGTAAGTGAGGTAACTGAGAACACCCCTCTTCTTAAAATGCACCTCATGTAGAAAAGCATACAGACAGACATATGCTTATCTTTAAGAAGGTGAATTATTCCAGTAAATTAAGCAATGCTGAAACTAAGTTTCTGAAGTGAAGCTCAGACTTTTTCACTTGAAAGGACAAAGTTGCCACTACATATTTTTCCCTTCTTGCTCCCCTGTGAGTCTCCTGCTTAAACCACATGCTCTGTTTGTACACCGATGTTGAATAGGTGAAATATGCAGAATTGCCACAGTCACTCACAGCACCTCAGCTCCTCAGGCTACTGAAAAAAGTTTTGGTCTTCTCAGATTGTTGCCACTCCAGGAGATGACAAAGAAAAGCAAAACAATCCCTTTATAATGCCCAAACCTCTTTGGCTTCTTAGGCTGGCAAACAACTGCTTCGAAGCTTTTCTCTCAGCATGTGTCATCTTGCTGGATGATCCTCAAGTGTGAGTGGAAATAGCATTAACAGCAGCTTATCTGCAACAGGCTTGCCAGATTTCTTATGATGCTTCTCGGAGGTGGATCACTCCATTGTGCTCCAATGGAAGATACCTGCTCAAGAGAAGGAAGTCTCTCCTGCAATTTGAGATTTTTTCTACTGTGTTGCACAGGCTGTTGTCTTTGCCTTCTAACCAGCTCTGCCCTCACCTGCCTCTTTTCTCTTATTCTGGCACTGGCATGGGACCTGCTTAATACCCTGGACTGCCGTGTCAAAATACTTCACCCTTCCTCCTTCCCTCCCACAAGTTTGTGGCCACATACTTACAGTTTTCTTCCTGCAACACCTGGAAAGCAGTTTCTTATGCCCTCCTAATTTTCCTGTTCCCCATCTTCTTAACCCATGAATTCAAGGGATTTTCACACATGTAAAAATGTTCTCTCTATCTCCGTGGTTAGAGTTTGTAAGGGAAAAGTATGGCAAAGCAAAATTGGTATTTTATTAAAAAAGAAGGAATGAAGAAGTGTTTTCAGGAGAGAGAGTGCATAATGTCCTTATATCCTTTATACTCTCATCTCAGCAACTTCCATGGCTCACCTGAGATGATCACTGCAGTAATCTGGGCTGCTTTAATTCCATTTGTAGCACATGGACCTCTCTTTACACAGCCCTTCTACCTGCTTGATATGTCAGCTGATCGAGAGACAGCACTGGTGGTGCTTCATCCTACATTGCGTGGGAGCTGCCAAATGCATATGACTGGTTTTCCTACTTTTGTCCATAAAACTGGTCCTGTATTAGGGTTACAGTTCTTGCTTAGCTGTCAAAGGCATTAAATGTATGGGAGCTTCATTTCCTTAAGACCTTTTCCGTCTGTCAAATTCAGTGAAAGCGGACCAAAAAGAAATGGTATTGTGAATAGTGGGGATGATGAGGAGCAAAGTAGTCATATGGGTCTTCTTTTCTATATGAAACAAACAAAGAAATAAACCAACCAACAGACACACAGATGCACACTCCCCCAAATTACAAAATCATTTGACCTCAAGGGGTGTTTTAGGACTTGGTGCATAACACCCCCTCCTGTAAATCAAAATTACAGTCCATGCTGTAAAATATCAGAGATGACATTTCATATGTAAACATAATGTAACTGTTTGGCATCTGGATGAAAAAAATTACATGCAATATGCTAATATAAAGAAAATAACTGATGTGCAAGTCATGGCAGTGAGCTTTGACTCAACTAATACCCTTTACAGTTCAATTTCATGTAGTAGACAACTGCATTTTGGCATTTAAAATCTAAAATTAAATGTTGGAAGGAGAAGGAGGTCAGCTGTATTTTAATTCCCCAGCAAAACAAATCACTACAGCATAACATGAAAAATAAAATGGGAACATGTATAAAATAACATGTAAAGTAAAATGGGAGGTCTGAACCCTGCCTTGTATTTAGCTTTACTGACCTTTGGCTTAGAATTGCACAGTCCACATTCCCACTCCACTTACTATATCTATTTATTTAGGTTTTGTTGTTGTTGTTGTTTAGTTTGTTTTGTTTTGTTTTTTCCCTAAAGTTGCTGCTTTTACAGTCTCAGGACCAAGGATGTTTGCCACAAGAGTTTACTCAATTACTTACAATGCTACTGCAGAAAAGCAATATATTCTGAGAAAGATGTAAAATTAATTAACATCTTCCTCATCACTGCCTTTTCCATATTTTAATCTCATTGTCAAGGATTTCTCATTCAATAATACTTTGGGAAAGTGAGTTTGCCCCACTCAAAACCACAACTTTTATTGTCTGAAACTCGTGAGTTATTCTGATTGAGTAAGAAACTTCACTTTGATGTGATTTCACATGCCTTAATAGTTACTTTGATGTTATCTTAAAATATAGCAGTCACCTAGATTTTCTTAGTGTTTCTACTTCCATTGTATTGACCAGTAAGGTAAGTCTAGGAGAAATTCACTGCCTCTGTGTTATTTTTTGCTGTAGGGATTTGCATTATTGCTGTTACTCTCTCTCCCTAAGTCACAAATAATTTATTTCATTCAAATTTGCAAATAGGTTGCTCAGACTAATCAGTCCCAAACCACCAATTTAGTCACTGATACTGTGACAAACTCACCATCCTCACATGCTGAGCCAAAAAAATTTGCCAGCTTGCCCAAGATAGATATTTTCTAAAGTGTATATAAAGTTCAATATGGAACATTTTCGTTTCTTGTATTATAAACTAACATAGTATCAAATATACTTTTGAACTCTTTAATTCATTGGCATTTAATTTCAACGAGGGTATCCTAGAAAGACGCATGGACTCAGATGGACAGTGTCTTCCTCATACTGTGTAAATTCTGTACAACAGGCTCCAGCCAAATAAAATATTAGTCAGGATGCTATGATAAACAGGCACAGAGATCTATTTCTTCCCAGCATCTTCTTGCCTCTTTTTTTCTGTCTCTGAATCATAAAGTTTAACTGAATGTCTGTGCTAGGCAGGATGTGCTCTCAGTGTTCCAGTCATCTCTGGGAGGGAAGAACTTAGTTACACTCCCTCTTTTCTGTGTAACTGTGTCTCCCTGAAGGAAGGGGTTTCATCTTCACTTGGAGCCACACAAGATCCCTTAGAAAAAGGGGCGATAAAGGCACCCATTGTAGTCAGGTATGAACACAATGCAAATATTCTATGCAAATATTATACAAATAAATCAATTTCATCTGCCTATGGTGCTGATGAAGCTTGTGATCTCTGGAGGAGCAAGCTAGAGGAAACTCATGAAAGAAACCCTTTTGGCATATTCCATCAACAATGTTTTGATCTTCCATATGGAAATTACTATTTCTGAAAGTAGGTTCCAAATGGGTAAAGACATTTTGATTACTTATGCTAAGTCATAGCAGAAAAGTGACAACCAAAGAACGCAGGTGAAAAAAACCAAACATACAGTGCTAAGTGAGAAGTGATGGGTTTCACTAATTCATACGTTAAATTTGCCTAGGATATTTTATGACAAGGTCTTAATTTTCTTATTTAGCATTTCTTATGTCTCAATGCTCAAAGATAATGTTTGATGACACTGGCACATGAAGATACAACAGTATTAATGAAGCATTAGGAGGAAGAAGATTGCTAGGATTGTTTTAAAGTGTTTCTAGTAAACTATACTGATTTTTATTGATTCAGTAGGATTGACTGTGTTGGAATTGACCTGTTAAAAGTCCATGAGTCTGTTCAAGGAAATTTTAATAGTTCCATGCCTAATATTAAAAAAAAGTAACATTAAAATCATGAATGATATCTGCTTTTATAAGGAAAGAATGTGATCTAGTTATATATGTTTTTCAAAAGGCAAAAACCTAATTCACTTCCATTTGGTAAGAGTTGACTACAAATATTATTTTAAAAATTGCAGCTGGTTTTGAGTTGTCTAAAGAGAAAAAGAACTTGAAATCATATCATTTACTTTAAATGGTTCAAAAATAGGTCAGACTGACTGAAATTCATTTAATGAAAGAATATTTTACCCATATGCTAAAACCTTGGGGTTTATTGTCTCCTATAGATACTTGTGATGCCCTCAACAGCATTACTTGAACATAGGTCAATGAATCATATGACATTTCCAGCTTATGTCTTAATGAAAATGGTGCTTAAAAGAACGTACAGAGATGAATTGACTTTTGAGAGATCAGAAACTCCCCTCCCCTCCCCTCCCCT
>VZTJ01004887.1:84218-105510 GCA_013397795.1 Orthonyx spaldingii
AGTAAGGAAGGAAGGAAGGAAGGAAGGAAGGAAGGAAGGAAGGAAGGAAGGAAGGGTGGGTTTCTAGAAAATGAAACAGACAGTGTTTCAGAACTGCAGACATTAACCTCCTCCTCTTGTTCCTCACTCTAACGTCAGGAGTTACCTAGATATAAGCATGAAAAAAAGACTGCACAGGTGGCACGGAGTATCAGAGGCTTAAAAATCCAGAGGATTCTGGGGCCTCTGGTTCTTCCCTTTCCCCTTAAAAATATTTTAATACTATTACAATTTGAACATATGAAGAAGTATATTCTGTCAAGTTTACTCTTTCTGTGAAGCATATAAATGCCTAAAATGCCTTACAAAGAAACAGTTAGTCTTTTCAAGGTCTTGTCTGTGTTGAAACATATGAACAGAGAGCATAATTCAGTAAATAACATGCTGAGTTGCTGTTTAAGATCTAGATCCTACACAAGAAATCCTGATACTATTTTCAAACAGAACCTGCATTTTTGACAGTATTTCACGTTATGGAGTAATCATACAAAATACACAGTGAGGCTCTTTGCTGAAACTGGTAGGTGAATGTACTCTGCTTAACAAAAGTCTTCTGCTTAAATGTAATATGCTGTTTGTTTACTATGGTTCACAGTGAATTGCATAACATAAGTAGTGACAGGAGAGAACTCGGTGAAATAAAACCAACCTCTCCCATGCTGTCTATTAAGCAAGCAATTTACAGAGACAGTGGCATGGTGGGTACATTCAAAGCTGTGTAACACCTTCATTCTTGTACTCGTTCACACTTTGAGCTCTTGTCACCTGAGTGTCCCTCTTTTCATTGCTCTTGGCAAAGCCTGCAGATCCCTTGTAATGGCTCTTATGACTGCTTATTTTATGATGTTTGATGACTTGCATGATCCATGCTCAGTAGTGAGTCCCTGGAAGAAGTGCTCCAGGCATATCTACAGTCCTAATGCAAATAGGGATATATTATTGTGCCATATGTGAAAAGTGGCATTAATTAATGTAATTAATAAATGACATCATGTTTCTATGGGAATATCTTCACTGTATAAAGAAAAGAAACTTATTTTTCAAACAGGAACTGCTATCCCTTCTTCTACAGCTGAGATTACCCAGAAAATAGGAGTCCCTTCTACCTACACAGAGGGGAAGCTTTCTTTAAAAAACCTTATATGAAAAAGAGTTTTTAATCAAGTAGAACTGGCTTAACAGAAAGTCTGTTTCTCAGTGGTGATTAGTTTTTCATCACATCAAAGAAGTCTGTATCATTTACAGCAAATTTGAAAGCTGAAAGACACACCTGTCGACATTTAGTCAAAGGAATAAGAGCAGTCCATGCTTTCAGGGAGATATTAAGAATGAAAATAGTGGCTCCACTTCATTCCCACCATTTTTAAAGTTTTACTGAATATTTTTTTAGCAGAAAATTAATAATTTTTTTAACAAGCCTGGTAATTACAGAATAGATTAATGGTAAGTCAGTGATTTTTTCAGGGCAAGGGAAAGAGTAATAAAAACATGGAATGAAATATCTTGAATCAGACTTTTAATAGGGAAAATTAATGTACCACTTACTAATACAATAAAACTCTTAGTATTGTTATAATCAAATGTTTTTCACAACGAAAATAATAGAATAAGAGTAGATTTTGTGTCCAGTTAATATCATTGCCAGCTATAAATGCATGAAGAAAATAAGGTAAAAAGACAGATATTTTGAGGGATAAAAGGTTACAGGGTCACATCACCCACCTGTTTAAAAGCAGAGAGAAAAATCAGGGTGAAACAAAATTATTTTAGCACACATTAAAGGCAGAGTGTTTTGTCTGCTTTACACTCCTAAAATCAGTTAATTGGCCGGTGCTAGTAACACAACATTTATTCTGTGCAAGCCAAGCCCACAGGTACATATAATCTGTAGGCACAATAAATAATTTGTACTTCCACAGTAGCTTCAATCAGAGAATTTCCAGTACCTTACAAGCAACTAATGTCTTTATTTCCCAGTGTCACTGTGAACAAAGCTATTACTTTTCTTCTTTTGAAAGGTGGAGAAATGAGATGAATTGGATAAAGCTCACTTTTTTGCACAAGCCACCACCCCCCACTTGCACCCTTAGTCTGAGCTCCCTGAACAGTAGCCAGCTGCACTCTCCTGCCCCAAGGCTGATCAGAAGCAGGATTTTGATGTAGTGCTGATATAATCCAGTCCAACGCTTTTGTATCCTTTATGCTTTTTAACCAGGTGGAAAGCTTTAGACTCCAGAGACCTGTTGAATGTGGACTGAGTGGTGGATGCACAGAATACAGGGTATAGTATTGTATCATACCATATTGTATCGTATTGTATCGTATCATATCATATAGAATAGTCCAGGTAATGAGATAAGTGACACAGTTACCAAGTGTCACCTAGGTGACTATAATTATGGAGTCTAATTTGGCTCTTGGTTAGAAGAATGTTACACAATACAGCACAGGGCACAGTGACCAATCACACACCAGTACATCTGAATGCTAGGCAGCTTCAAATTTGCTCTTTGGGAACTGAAATCTCTGAGAAAATATTTAGTTTGCAAATAAAGTTCATTTACAGTGTCAGACAAGGTCACTCTTTAACATCACGGGGAACACCAGAAATTCCAGTATAATCACAGCACCTCATTAAACATGAAAAATAACCTTCATGCACAGGCATGTTTTGAGGTCAGCAGAAGGAAAGGAAATGTTACAATATGTGATGGTCTCAGTTAGTAGCCCTGGGGATGAAGAGATGTAAAATGGGAAGGAGCATCAGGCCTTGAGAAGGCTGGTGGAGAAAGCCACGAGTCTGGGAAAGATAACAGGATGCAGAAGAGAGAAATAATTTACTGAGAAACTGTGATCCAGGGAAGTCCTTATGCTACTTCTGAACAGAAAGAACTGAAGTGCTTGTTTGCAAAGCATTACTCTGTTTTGATGGCTTTGCATTAATGTTGTCGGCATGGAAATTACTTCCATGCAATGAACAACTCCATGTTATTGATGTTTACTTAAGAGAAATATTAATATATACAATATAAATACACAAAATAAAAGAGAAATAGAATATTTTCAGATTTCACAAAATTCATAAAGTAGCACAGAAAAAATTAAGACATCATGAGTAACTTAAATTTGAACAATATAAAAATGATACTTTTTCCATTTTAGAAACTTCAAAAGTGCTATTTAGGTAGCATTAATGAAAAAATGTCCTACCAGGATCAAGATACATCCCTCAACATTATCCTAAACAGAAATATTCTAATATGACCATCCATTTCTCAAATATTCACTGGTCTTCCATAGCAATCTGGTCCACAGAGGAACAAGATATCAAACGCAAATATTCAGAAACTCTGTGGGTTGTGTCAGGACGAATACGGAAAGAAGAAAATTTGGACCAAAAATGGATAGAGAAAGTCTTTCAAAATGTATATATAGGTTGCACCCATGAGTTAGTATACAGAGCCTGTCTGAGCTTGCAAAACATGTCCATCCTCCCCCACAAAAATGTAAGCTATTCTTGTCCACAAAGCCAAGATCCAGCCTACAGGTTGGAGAAGTAACCAGGAAGATTATATTAAGTTAGCTGCAAATGTAACTGGTTTCTGAATAAAGGGCTCCTGTACATTCCTTTGTACATATTTGTGTGTACATATTTATCGGCTTGTTCCTCTGCTCTCCAGCCATCTGTAAGAAAAATGCAGTAACAGAAATAGCCTACTGTATATTGTTCTACATTTTCAAGCCCTATTTTGACAGGACAGTCAGCTAGAAAAACAAAGATTCTCACTTATTTTCTAGAACTCTGACATGCAGAGAAAAATAAAGGGTTTCCTTCTCTACAACACTAGTGTCCAAGTACACAAGACAGTCTGTCATCATTAAAGGGTTCATGTAGCATCAAATATTAATAGATAAAAACTATTTAGTGGTAAAAAGGAAACAAAGTTAGAGATGCTATATATAGCCTGTAACTATGGATGTTTTCTTACATGAAAGCTTCCTAGTTAATGTGTGTTGTATTTATAGTTGGACGTATTTCAAGACATGCAACAACATGACACTTTCTCCTCATCGTTCTTGAGTGGTCTGTCTCTTGCTTACTGCTTTGAACTTTGTTTCTGAGGTTATTCAGACACCAGAGGTATGTGCTCCATACATTGATCTCTGTTGTCTGCACAGCCATGAAAATCACTTTCACCAGACATCATTTAGCTGCATATTTACTTTTCAGTCTATCATAAAAATGTTGCACCTGGAAAGAATAAATTAGAAGTATTTTTTTCCTACAAATGTTAAAATTAAATCCTAGAAGCCTGTTTTGCATTTCATATTCCTTCTTCTCACATTTGTTTCGTATTTTATTGCTAAATTACTTTTTTGTTTGTTCTGAAACTTCATTAAACATGCTGAATAACTTTTTATCTCATAAAAACAAACTTTCTAGTTTACCCAAGAAGATAAAGAATATACCGGAAAGTTTCCTGGGCTGTAAAATTTTAAAAACTTGCAAATATGTGTTGTGGAATCTTAGGTTAGCACAGACCTATCCAGAAGAAAAGAGTTAGGATTTTTAAGAACAAATCCAGCAAATAAACTTATGTTTCACAATTGTCTGGGATTCTTATTAGCAATATTGCTCTGCTGGGTCAAATCTAATAAGCACAAGCATTCTTAATCACTTTACATCCTCTGAACAGCCTAGCAGCTAAAGAAATGAAGAGCACAAAGAAGAAATCATCAGGGTGAAGTTTCTAATGTGAATTATTCCAGTTGAGAAAATGAGGGCATCTTAAATTAAAATATATGAGAGTATGATTAGCTTTCACTTCTAGATAAGTGGGTGAAACAACTTATCCTTGGAGGAATCTACTACAAAAATCACGTCCCAGATGTTGAAGTAAACAGAAGTTACACATAAAGATCAAGATATCAGGATCCAGCCTATACCTTTATCAGTTCTATTAGCAGATGCACAAGTGTTTTACATTCACAGGTTTTGTTTGTTTGTTTGTTTAGTTGGTTGGTTTTCGTTTGTCTTTTTTTGTAATGGGCTATTTCCTGGTATTAATGACAGGTGCCATCTGATGTAGGTATAGATGATTATAGTATTACTAGACATGACCTATGTGTATTTACATTATTTGACCAGAAATGTTTAGAAAAATTATGATCCAGTGTTTACTGTATATACTATGAAACTACAAATTTCTAGAATAATCAGAATGAGCATTTCTGTACTCACCAGTGATTGTTCTGATGTGCTTTTGAGTCACCTGGGACTTGAATGGAATGTGCTGAAGGACTGTACATTTCCTGGTTAAAAACCCCATTAGATGAATATTGCTTAATTTCATTAAAACTTGAAATTAATCTTGCAGCAAACTGCCTAGAGACATCAGGTGAGATGCTGGGTGCTTACCTTTTCCATAAAGTCAGTATTCTGAATGACACAATATTTTCTAGGAAGAGGTTAGCACTTGCTGTGTCTGCTGGACTTCCTGGGAGCAGACTAGACTTCCTAGACTGCAAACCTGGTTTGGAGATACACAGCACCTTCGTAATTCTTTTGTACACACCAAATTTAAAAAATTAACTCTCTGCATCAAAGTTTTCTGATTTACTTCCTCTTTGAAGTGCATGGTAACTAAGCAATCGTGGAGTATATTTCTACCTTTGAATGAGAACCTGAGAATATACTAAGGCAGAATTGGGGTCTGGATTTAAACATAATGTATGCAAATGACATCTATTCCACAGAAAAACAGCATTGTTCACATCCTGCTCACCTTATTTGTGTTGAAGAGTAACAGTATGAAATGGAGCAAGCAGTTTTTCCCTCAGTGGGTTCACAGGCAAAGTTAAGAGAGTAGTGAATCAAATTAAAATCAAGGATTAGGAGCTGTGCCATTGTAGATTGCCCTCTCCCTTCTAGATTTGCGTTAGGGACTTTGTTTAAACAACTCATTCTTCTCCCTCAAAGAGTTTAAGGCTCTTTACCTCTTCCTGATTTACAGCAGAAAATATTGTCTAGCACTCATAATAATACTTCTAGAGAATCTGTTTCTGCAGTATTATCACACTTCTGATTTCAGTGGTGTTCTCAGTGGAGCACCTAGGGATAGAGATAATGAAGGTCTAGCTTCTTACAGAGAGCTTTTTGTTTCAGGTTCAGTCAACAGGGATTGAACTTCCTTATCACCTTCAAACTTCACAGTCTAAAGCACACATCTCTCTTGCCACTCCATCTAGTCAAGGTTTTAGAGAACAGAGTTTAAACTTTAACAGGTGCAATTTGATGTGTGTGCTTATGAAATGGTACTGCCTGCTGCCTGATGTTTTGACATGGGGAGTTTCTTCACGTATGGACACATTTCCCAGTCACACATCAACTTTGTCAGTCTCAGGGGGAAAAGAGGAGGAGGAGGAGAAACATTTGCTGAAATATTTGTAATACATCCCCTGATCAGATGGCAACAGCTGCTTGCAATCAAAATCTATCACTCTTTATTGGGTATTCATGCTGTGAATATAGAAATGGATTCTGCTTATAATTAAATAAGACATTTTCTTCTGAAAGTAAGAGCTCTGGAGAAATTGACTCCTTTGTACTGTGAATGACAGAGAGGTGGTCACCATTCCTGTTTGCATTGGAAATAGCCAATTTGCTTCTGCTAGGACCATGAACTTGTTATTACAGGATTCACTTTGGTCTCTGAGTACAAAGAAGCTTTGTACCTTCACACCAGCCCTCACATTTCTTAATATCCCCTCTTCCTCCTTGGCAACTAATTCATAGTTGCTGAATTAACTATGGTGTTTTCCATGCAATTTCTGTGTCTACATCTGGCAATAACACACAAAAGGAAACTGTTTCAGAAGAAATGCTGGTCTTGGATAGGGCTTAAAGGCTGGTGTTTGTTCTTACTTTTTACTTTTTACATGTGCACCTCAGAGTTTTATGAAAGTGCATAGCTTCCCCTTGCACCACAAATGCAAAAGGCAGGAGCTACCTATGGATGACATTGTTTGCAGTGGGTTGCTAGGGAAATTATTCTCCTTTGCACATAAAAGCTAGTTATTTAAAGGAGCGCTTACAGCAGACTGGTAAGGATATTTTTAGGGTTGATGAGTGAAAAATAAATGTACTACAAAGACAGAACAATTTGTTTCTGGTTCATAACCTGCTTCATCATGGTGGGACTGCTTCTCTGACCATGTAAAATTTTGAATCTGAGTCCTAAATAAAGGTCTTCAGTAGTAGTCAACAGTAGTCAACATGAAAAAGACAAAAAAGTGGTTTAAAGAAGATGCAGGCACATACATATTTTAGGTAAGAATTGGAATTTGTTTGACACAATCCAACACAGAACTAGTGCTGTTTTGGTATTTGTAGCTTTCCAAAACCATGTTTTATTAAAATATACAATTATTATGCTGTGTTTCTCTCTTATAAAGTTCTACCAACCATGAAGAATTATACACAATGAGAAGGAGTATTTCTGAGTCTGCTGTTAGAGAAAACCAGACTGATACATTTTGTGAAGATGCAAGAGAGAAAAGCAAATGAGGAAAGTGAAATGGCAAATTTTTATGTTTGCACTGACTATTCATAAATACATGTGGTTCCTTATGTGTTGAAGAAAATCAGTTTACATCTAAAAATACAAGAAATTTCTTGAGTCAAATAAGCTTTTGGGGAGCAAAGACTAATTTACAACTGAGCTTAATCTATTCATGAACACTAAGCTTCCATAATTAGTGAGCTCAGTCATGCAAAAAGTTAAAAGAAACACATCTCCTTGTTATTATTTCAGTTTCCAGATCCAAAGGAGAAATATAAGACATGTTACTTTTGATGTTTCTGAAATGTAACTGAAAACTTCTATAGTCACACAGCATGCACTTTGCAGTTTCACTGCACCAGTTAAAAACAACGTGGGAAAACAGATTTCTGAACAAGGTCTAATATTCACTTTTATTTTTATGTTTTTTAACTCCAGTGATAGATGGAGGCAGGCTAATATACAGTAAAGCAGACATCCTCCATTTGCTACTACTTTGAAGATCACCCTTTCATCACAAAAGAAGGCAAAACTCGCGTAATTATGTCTTCTATATAACCTTATATAACCATAGCACGCAAAAGCTCCTTTCCATATTGAAGATCTGCCAAGGAAAGCCAGAATTACACTTATCATAGCCAATGCTCCAAAGACCTCAATGTGAAGTAGGAACTTTTATGAACTGGTCTCGATGTTTTGCATCTGCAGGAGGACAATATGCCATTTGTAGTTTTATGTGCCCTACCATTTTCTGGTTCATTTGCTTAGGTTTTGTAGACAACACTCACCTTTGAAACACCAGCACAACAGTTAATGAAATACAAATCCTTCACCTTCTGAAAAAGAATTCTCATTTTACCAAAATAACTACCAAATGTTTATTAGTTAAGTCCCCGTGCGTGCACTTCAAACAAGTGTCCAGATAACTATATGGATATATTGCACATAGATGTACAGATAACTATATGGATATATTGCATATAGATGTTGATTGTTTAAGACAACCTTATGACCTATCTCTTTTGAATGTCATATTGAGAAATGTAAAATAATTTCTGGAAGACAGAAGTGTGTTGTATCACGTCTGCAATAAAGATGGATTTACACTCTCCCGTGGAAATTGGATTCCAATTTACTTTTCAAAGGGAAAGATGATGATTAGAATTTGGGACTCTAGGAATGGAGGGAATAAAAATACGTTAGAAAGCAGTACCTCAGTGAATAAGAGACAGTCCAGGAAAGAGGAAAGTGAATGGTCTGTTGAATATAAACCTTTTGATAAGGTTTCTTTGTACTCATGTGCTTCCTGCTGTTCACAGATAGCAGCCATCTTGGAATTAGGACTCTCAGTTTATTGGAGATATGGACAGTGCACACCATGGAGAGTTCCTCAGATGAACTCTGAGTTCATTCCCAGATGAAGCACTGAGGCGCAGAAATAGCTGCACATGAAGAACAGCTGTAATAGCAGCTTTATTATCTGGACTACTACCTCTATCTCTTCAGAAGACTATCTGAATTAAAATCTAGTACTGAAAGTGTAAGACAATGTTCTTCCAAATTAAACCATGACACAGAAATTTCACCACCACTGTCTTTTTGGCCTCCCCTGATGATAAAACTTTTTATTTCCTCTTGAACTATTCTGGTGATGGATTTTGCTTTAATGCACAATGTATCAAAATAACAATTGTGAAGTATTTGGCAGGTGCAAATCAATTTGTTCAGCTTGAAATGCTTGACTTTTTATGATGGTTGTAACACTACATTTTTTTGACTAGTGCACTGAACATACAGTAAGAAAGATGCCAAAAGGCAAATTCATGATGAAAGAACCTACCTAAAAAGAAAATCATTGAAGAGGGTTGTTTTTATTGGTATTCTTCATGGATTGAGCAATTTTAAAGCCTGTGTAGCAACCACATGCATGAAAGCTATCTAGCCTCTTAAATACTTGCATAGAAGGTTTGTAATGTACTGTGTATGTCTGCTCCTCTCTCCAAGATTTTTACAAAACTGTAACAGAAAAAATATTAGCTATTTTAAAAGTATTCTATATATATATTTATGGAAACTAGTTGTTTCACATCTGACGAGATGTTGCACTTTTATAAGGTGAACTTCATGCCTTCATAGGAAATCATCCAGTTATTTACATTTTCAGAGAACTTCCTTTCTTCTCAATTTACATGCTACTTAAAAACAGAATTTGTGAGAATAGTGTATATATGCAAGAAACATTACAATATTGTAGAAAAGACTTGAGGATTCTTGTCCAGCAAGAGTAAACAGGTACAAACTGAAATCAGCAACACATGCCAACTTACACATATGATTCTTTTTGTTTTGAACAGAGGGTTTGTCATTCTATTTCTTGGAGTCACTTTTCATGAAGTTTCCTAATACTGTTTTGAGCTTTTGGGACTGAAACATAGAATTTTAGCTAAAGAGCTAATTTTGCTAAAACTAGTGAATTCAGCTGTAGTCAATTAGATAGGTTACTTATTAAGAGAGAATCAGGCCTGGAACAGGCCCCAGAAATTAAAGGATTAATGATAAGTCAAAGCTATATTTGTTCAGGTGAGCTTTGCTGAGAGAGATCTAAAGAAGTTTAGACAAGTACAAATCTTTTCAATTAGAACTTTATTTAAAAGACTAGAGGGTGTAATTAAAAGGTCACTAAGGTCAAATTCATTGTGTTAAACCACAAGGACGAAGAAGGTCAGAGCGAGGAAGAAGAGTACTTCTTCATCTTTTGGCGACCCCCCACTCAAAAATACGACCCCACCTCATTTTAAAGAACTAATCACGCACGCGTAATAGTTATTCAGCTAATTATCATACGAAGTGGGGAATGGGAGGTGACAATGTTATGAATATGCATTTGTATTGAATCCTTTGTAGATATATACCTTGTAATGCTTTGTGATTTAGCTCTGCAGCTTTGGAAATGATTCCATGCAGCAGCCTGGCCGTAATAAAAGAACCTACCTCTTGATCATCTAAGTTGGGTGTTGATATTAGATCTATACCCATATTTTGTTAATTCAGGACATTCATTGGACATTATTTTACTATTGTAATACAATTTTTTCCCAGTCTGATTTTGATATCCTAGCATCTTCCATTAAGATTCAAATCCACTTTTGATATTCCGCATTGAATAATTCTTGTCTTGCAGACTCTGATGGATCTCTCTTTCTTGTAGGCACAAAGAGACAAAGACTACTTCTGATGATTACTTAAATGCATTCACTGGCATAGCAGCAGGTCCTGACAACAGATATGGCAGCAGCTGGAGAAATCTTTTTTCATTTGATATTGATGCTTGAGTCTATGTTCAGCCAAGTATATCTCTGGCATTGCAAACATATAAATTCTTGAGGATGCCTTTGACTGCACTGAAGATGTATTTCTGTTTCTCTACGATGACTATATTCTCTAAAAATTGATAAACATCAGAACCTGTCCATATATCACAAAACACCCAATTTTAAGAATTTTATAAAATTTAAGTCACATGTTTACATGTCCATATGATGAAATGTTTTCACTTAAGGGTCAGACCCTTATAGTGAACTGGCTAACTAAGACTTCCTTTAGCAAAAGTGTCATTCTCTATCTTTTCAATGGTTTTGGGTAGTTCTTAGGAAAGCTGAGAGCACAGAAATGCACACAAATCTCTGAAAATGCAAAGACCTTGCCCTTGTTTGCAGTATGCCCAGGACTTGGAAATATGTCAGTGTCCTAGGCTGCAATATAAGATATATTCTATTACTATCTCCACAAGCTGTTAAAACAGGTGGGACTGTTCTTTATCTCCTGTCATGACTCACCCCTGAGAACTCCCTCTGTGTGCTATCTCTGTTAATGGGCCGTCAAGACCTCACCACATGACTCATGGAATTACCTCTCTGGAATTACCTCACTGGAATTACCTCATCCCATTGTGAGATGCTCCGCCCGGGGGGGAGGAGCCAAGCATTCCCAGCTGAATATAACCTGGGCTTTGGAACTGCACAGTTCAGCCGTGCCTACTGGATTCCCAGACGACAAGAGCTACCACTGGACCTTCAGGTGGAGACCAGACCCTTCTACAGGATCACTGCTTCAACTGAACCATTTCACTTGGACTGCTACCACCACCCTGACTAACAGGGTTGTATCCCGACTCTGTCAGTTTTTTCTTGTATTATTGCATTTACTTTTATATTCCTATTAAATTATAATTCTGACTTACAGTCTCCCACTGGTTTGTTTTCAAACTAGTACAGTCAGAAGTTCTCTGAAGCATGCCTAACGTTTATCAAGGTTGAAATACCTTCAGGGTATGTATCAAAGCGTGAGGCATCTGGGATCTAGAAAGGGGAGAGTAAGTATATATGATACACTTGATTTCTCCTCTTTTCTTTGATTAAAAAGGAGCCTCATAAATTTTCACTGCGTAGGTATTTAATCAAAGTTCAAACTAAGTAAAAAGTATTTGTAAAAGTTTCATTTAAGACTGTATAAAACTTACACTTAGCTGCTTCTGTTGATGTCATCGCTATTCCAGCTTTCTTTCAAACATTCTCTCAAACTTCTGCTAAAGTTTAGCAGATGAAATTCTGATTTCAGCTTCTTGTTGCATGCTACTAAGTAAAGCTGAAGTCTGTAAAGATCAACACATTCGGATTAAACATATTCCCTTGTTATGGTTTTTAATGCCTAGTCTATACCAGGCCACAGATTATGAATGCGTATTGCTGGAACTCTACCAGGAACCAAACAAAAGTCTGTCTGTTTCTTAAAATTATCTGTTGCTTAACTTCTGCAATACGTATAATGGGATTATACCCACAAGGACAGAATGAGAGGACACAGTTTTAAACTCTGCCCAGGGAGGTTTGGATAGGACATTAGGAGAAATTTCTTCATGGAAAGGATAAGTAGATATGGAATGGGCTGCCCAGGGCGGTGGTGGAGTCACATCCCTGGAGATGTTTAAGGAAAGACTGGATGTGGCAATCAGTGCCATGGTCTGGTTGACAGGGTGGTGTTGGGCCATGGGTTAGACTCAATGAAATCAGGGTTCTTTTCCAACCTAATTGATTCCATTATTCTGTGATTCTGTGAACAGCAGTCTAATATTCCTATTATTATCATCTATATAAAGGAAATTCTGACCAGCCTCTGATTTCTTCAGGGTCCTAATTTCCTGCAAAAATTCCCTGGATATGCAAAGTGTTATGATGAAGCCTAAACTCTTCTAAGTGTTATCTAGGTACTATTTTGCAGAAGACAAATACTGCAGATGGAATCTAGAGATAACTCTCTAGAAGAAAATGAGAATTTCCTTTCACCAGGTAGCCCCAAAACCCAGTAAGCCTCTGGCAGCATACAGCTTATCCACAGTCAGTAGGACTTTGATGGCTGAAAGTCTGCCTATAAGAAACGCATGCTATTTTCCTTCCACCTGCCTTAGTTTACCTACCCTCCAGGGAGTCAGTTGCCTGGAATCAATTAGATAACCCCATGCGCAGAATGACTCTCCCAAAATAAATATTAAACACAACTGTGTAATTTCAGGTAGCAGCTGCAGATGTACTGGTTAAGGAAAACATGAGTTTACCTCTTTGCCTTCTGTTTTTCAAGGTGGAGAAATTCAATATTTATGAGGTTAACATAAATACGTAGTCTTGTATCTAAGTAAATGGATGAATCTCTACATAATGTATAAGAAGTCATTTCACCCAGAAGAGCTGAGAGCATATCTTTTGCTTTCTCTTCCCAATGCATTTTGACATCTAAGAGTGAAGAGAGACATGAACAAGCTAAAGTTGAAGCATAGCCATGCTTGGGTCAATTGGGTTTTGAAATAGGCAGAATTTCTCTGCAGTTAGTGTTTCAGTGCAGTATGTAACTTACCATTATATATTAGGCAATGTTAGTGAAATGCATAGGTGAATTTGTAATCTAATAAAAATATTTATGAAACTGATGATTTCTGAGCTTAACCAGCTACTTTTGGTTTTTATGTCCTGAGACCCAAGAGTATATGAAATATGTTGAAACAGCACAACACATGACCTGGAATTTGAAAGACCACTTTCCACTTTGTTTTGAAAGTCTCTTGTGATTCTTATAAACATAAAGCAGATAAAATGCTGAGATTTTAACCTTTTTGTTTCATTCTCAGCTACTCTTCTGCCTTATGATTTCTGAAAGATTTACCAGGCAAGCATGTGCCCAATGTTTGGAAAACCTTGGGTTAATTTCTAATGAGCTTGAAACTCCTTTCAGTATACTGTAGGTACAAAATTGTTGGGGCTTTTTTTCCTCACAACTTTGAATCCATGCTGGACAAGATACAAGGTCAGACTGGTTTTTGAATTGCTGCTCTGATCTTCTGTAAATGTAGGCTCTTCAACGCTTTCATGAGGCATATAATAATTCTTATTTTTGACTTTTTCACTACAGATCAAGAAACTGAGGCACATACATGCCACAGCTCATTTAGAGACCACAAACATGGACTCCCCATCAGAAACACAGGAGCGGTAAGCTAAATTTAACATTTTAACTATTTGATCATACTTCTTTCATTTGACTTCTCCTCTGAAATTAATTGTTTAAATGGAGCAAAGTTCATACAAGGTCTGTGATGACAGGCTTCATAAGAGGTTTGTATTTCTCAAATAACGTTTTTATTCAGGACTAAAACCTGCCTATTACATAAGTATTATCTGAAATAAATTAGAAACTGTCCTTTGACCAAAAGGTACAGAATTAAATCCTAGGAGTTGTTATAATCGGGAAACTGCCACTAAATTTCTTTTGTACTTAAAAAGTCAAAGACCATATAATTACATTGAGAGTTGCAAGAACTGTAATAGCCATTGTGTCACACTCTACACTGAATGGGCAGTAGTAGTAATAAATACACTCAATAGGATACTGCAGTGTGGAGATTCATTATCACCTTGTCCAAATAGCAGATTTTTTTCCCTCAAATTCATGTTTTCAATTCCACTAAGTAAATTCAGGGAAGGGAAGTATGAAAGTCTATGAAAGTGAAAGTATAAGATGTTGTAGATAAAAAAACTTGGCTAACCCTGCCTGTGAAGTTCAACAACACCCCCAAACTTATCATCTCCCTAAACTTATTTATTACATAACAATGTGTATTTGCATTCTTAGTGAGTGATTCTCGTATGTTCTCACATTATGCTGCAGTGACTAAACTGCTAAATATTTTGTATATTAGAAAAAAAGGCTCCACGGTTCATAGACTACATAAATTCTCTAGGTAGAGAGATAATAACTAACTCTGTAACATTTTTCTCATAGCTGTTACTGTAAAAATTTAAAATAGTAGAACTGCTACGAAGAAAAATAAATAAAAGAATCATCTCCAGGCATGTTTGTGGTATGATTTTAACCACTTATGGAGCAAGTAACACAAGTTCATACACATAAAGCAAATACCCTCATTCATGTCTCACTGACGTAATATTTTGGCTTCTCTGGAAGTATTGTTATCTGGGATAAGACAAAGCACACATCTGGGATAGTCTGTTCATCAAATGCAGAGACCGTCAAAGGAAAAAGAAAGATTCACTGTTCATTTAGTGCTGCGACCTCTTGATTCAGGGTCTGCTATGAAGCCAGCATGAATTAGGGAAGTACAATGGCTGTACTAATATATGACATCAGCAATCAGCCTTGCTGGGCCCACGTACTACAGCAGATTGCCAAGAACAGATTTTTTTCAGAAATTGCATAGGACACAGGAGTTGGAAGCTACTACTTTGATGATTTAGGGTTCCCTGGTGAATACCTCCCACTCATGGTTAACTCCTCCTAGCAGCTGCAGCTTCAGAGACAGAGAGCAATGTACAGCTTCATTGTTGCAGATAAGAACTGAGACCAAACCTCTCAACCTTTTCTTTCTTGGAAGGAATTTCTCCTAGAAAGCCAACTCTCATTGTTGATAAAATTAAATCAGAGTTGCTTTGCAAGGCTTAAAGAGCAGTATCGAAAGTTATTTGAGATCTGGGGAATACATACTTTTGTCTCTTTCTCATTTTAATGAAATTCATTGTTTGAGTTTTTAAAAACATGTGTAAATAATTTTCTCTTTTAAAAAACCCTAACCCTTAAAAAGTTTTATCATTTCTAATTGGATGGTCTGATTTACATGGTCATTACTGGAGGTGAAGTGACGACAACTTGTAGTAAATCATGGTCTCTATCCTAAAGAAGTTTGGAAAATCCAAATATAAAGTACAGACCTATACTTCATTAAATGGAACTGTCTTGGGAAGGAGCAGCTGTGGAGGCAGGCCTGTACTACATTGTTTTTAACAATTTCTGGTATTTAAGGTACTCATAGAAACCTTCAAAGAGTTTGAATAGAGACATTGCAGGAGGTGTTCTTGGTAGAAGCTGCATGAAGAATGCATATGTAGTTAATCACAGGCATAGCACTGCTAAGTCCAGATAATACACAAACACTTAGACTTTACAAGCACCAAATCCCTCTATGTTATTACCCAAAGCATGGCAGTTGAAGAGCAAACATACTATTATAGCTTTTATAGGCATAGGATATTTCAATGACACATATGCCAAATTAAATGTTAATATTCACTGACACCAGTACAGGGGGTAGCTCTTGGAGCCATGCAATCTCAAAATCTACCTGTTTAAGCCACAGCCCTTCAGCCTGGAGGGTTGGAGACAACTTGGGGTACTACTCACGGATTCAGAGCTATATACTGAGCATTATGTGAATTTTCAGATTAAAAAACACAGCAAAGAGAAGTGGAGAGGGGAACAGAGGAAATGAGTGGGGAGAGGGAAAGAATTGGGGTGGATAAGTGCAAAGTCAAGCAGATGACAGTGATGAAACTGGACCTTTTAAAAATGAAAATAGCATGTCTCAGACCTTTTGTTTTTGTACCATTTCTGTTCTTTTGCCACTATTTCCTTCCACTGTATGTTCATACACAAATATCTGTACCAAGTATTTAATTCCACTCACGCAGATAGGCTGATGTCACAGTTTTTGGTTTTCTCTTATATACTCATCAGCTCCATTTTAAGCAGCGTTTCCTCTCCAAATTAGTGGCAGGAGGATCCATTTCTCGGAGAATATAAACACTGAATTGATTACCTTTTTCTAAAGTTCTACAGAAGGTGATCTTCACTTAAACACTGAATAAAAGTTTCAAAAAGGTAGTCTTTTAAGGTGGCAACAGCTACCTTGAGAGTTCTGCTGTGAATCATCTTGAGCAGGAATTTTTTCTTCACTGTTAACTTGTTACAGAAATCAGGATGACTGTTCTTGTTCAGGTGTCATTGGCACACAAAATGGGCATAAGAGAAAGGAAGGCAGTTTCAGTCAATTGCACAGTTTTCTCTTTTCTGGATTTAGGGATACAGTGACTTTTATGACTTCCCTGTAGTTCCCAAGGAACCATGTGGAGGTGTGTGATCCTTCCGCTCCTGGCATGCCTGCCCCTCGGTAGCTCCCATGAAAAAAAGCCAGCACAGCCTTGTCATCCATGTTTAGGACCAGATTTTGACACTTGCTATGAAAAAGATGCTCCCAGGTCATTGTTCTGCAAGCAGCTATGTGAAATACCATTTACAATCTGAACAGGGATGGAAGAAGAGGAATGAGAAATCCAGGATCAAATAAAACTGCCACTAGCTACTCTCTGAACTTCTAAGACTTTGTTTTCCTCCTGATGTTGAGGAAGCATGTTAAACATTAACGGTATTAGCAATTAATAGATGGGTCAAGCAACAGATGTAATTTCTTTGCATTTTCTTCAACAACTTCTTTTTTTAAATGCAACTTTAATTACAATGAGCAGTCAAAAGCAGTAACAATCTTGGTTTTTAGAAAACAAAAAAAATGTTCTTTGCATGCACTTGTATTACCCAAAGTTATCAAGTGGCAGGTAATAGTTCTAGTTACCCCTTCAGTACACCATGCTTGTCAAAACATGATTAATTTTTTTTAACCTTTTAATCAGTTTGTCAAGAAAACAGGTTGATCAGGGGTGTTTTGACATCATCTCAGTAACTGCTTTAGAATACTTTAATTGAGTAGAAGGGTAGTTAGAAATGTGGTGCCAATAATTTTAGAACTCATGAAAAAATTTGTAGGTCATTGTTGCTTCTGTAATGCCATTTGCACAGTGATAAAAGAAATTACACTTATTACTAGGTTATTTCCATACTTAATTCTGATAATTGTAGGCTATCCGAACAATGATGAGAAATAGAAACCACATTATTTTTTTTTCCTCCAGCAACGTACTGTTTTTGTCCTCCAGCAAGGCAGTACTGTTCCTGTATCATTTGTTCTAGGGTTGCTCTATTTTTGTTAATGAATTAGATTTACTGCCTTATAGCTGGTACACAAAGGTTTAAAAGTTTACTTGGAAGCATCACCTGTTCTCTTTCAGCATGATTTATGTGCATACATATGCACACGGTCTCTTGAAAACATTCTAGTGTTGTGACATAGTATTCTTTTCCTTCTTTAGGACCAAACTGGCAAAGGAGGAGGTTGTTCAAAGCAGAAATAGGCTTTACTGACTACAGAAGTGTAGCTCAAAAACTCCAGGCACCAAACATCACCCAGACTACAGCTGGGAGGAAAATATAAGAATTGTGACTCTATGGCAATACTGGGAAATAAACCAAAATTAATTCATTTTCATTATGACTAATTCCCGAAAATGTCTCCTGGAACGTGTTTAAGCATATGCCCTTTTGATTTCAATTGGAGTTTAGGGAATCTTACAAGAACTGATTTGGCAAATTTTCATCTCATGAGTGTATTTTAATGTTTTGAAAGTATAGATGCTGGAAATATCTAGAAAACACAAGGCTGGATACTGTTTCTGTTTATGCACGTAATAGTTTCTCACCGTTTTTTAATCATTTTATAGAAACTGAGAAGAAATAAGGTTCCTAAAATATCATGTATCTGTTCTACAAAATCTAAAGGATGATTCTAAAGTCTACTGAAGTGAAACCATACTTACCGAAATCCTCAGTTGTTATAGAACTATGGAACATTTCCCTGGAAAAGAACTGGTTTTATTCCTCCAAAAGTCATTGGAATTTTCCTAGAATAAATATGAACAATACGTGATCCTCAGCATTTTGTTGAGGATAAGAAAGGCCTTGCAGAATGATGGCCTTGTTACCCTTGTAAAATCCTTATTCATTCTTTCTACTTCAGCTAAGTAGAAAAGGACTCTGGGAACGACTCAACTAGAATAGAGGTAGAAAAACAAGTTATGTTACCCTGAAAAACAAGTTAGATAACCAGCGCATGTTCACATCATGGTGTATGGTGGTTGGTCAAGGCTTATTTGTTGTGATTCAGAAATATGTAGCTGATAAGGGACTAATTGCTTAAAAACCCCTGGTTTTTGCAATAAACGAGTTCCTTCCTTCACCTGCCTTGAGACAGTCACTCTGCATCATTACGATATTTTTTTCTGAAAAATCAATAACAAATGCCATTTATGTTTCCCAGTGCTAAAGCAGGCATTTCAGCTGTTGTCTTCTACAGATTTTAGTATCTGTCCTAAACTTTGAATAGAATACTTTTTCTTGTCAGCAGATTTACTGTTGTCTTGGTAGCTTTCTTCACCAAAAGCTGCTGAAAGTCAGAACTCCCCCTGCACAGCTAAATTTTCATAATGTTTCAGTGCAAAGTAGGAACTCTACAGGAAGAGTGTTTCCCTCTATGCTATTCTTCTCCTGCTGGTCTTTCTGTGTGTTTGCGCTGAACAAATCCTGACACAAGTATGGCAAGGAGCAGGCAGGAGGTGACTGTTGGTTTGCAGTACCAAGTGATAAAAATACAGAGGCATGACTGGCTTCCCAGCATCCCGGTGTTCTCACTTTTCTTCACTCTGTATACTGCTCTCTTACTTACATTCATGAGCAATTGAAAAAAGGCTGGGGTACAATCAGGATCAATGTAGATGCCATACTGCATCTCCTGCAGTTCCATGCTTTTACTAACTCAAGCCAAAGGTTTTTTCCCTTTCAGTGGATTTAAAATTGAGTCCTAAATGATTCTATGGCCTCAGATGGCCAAAATCTTCTTCAGAAAGCTGTCATTGCATTGTGAAGAGAGCTACAGCACTAAGATTATTTTTATATCACACCATGTTGAATATGGCATTGTAAAAGGAAAATAAAATTTGTGTGAGGTAAGGCTTGATATCAGAAAAATGATCTGTAGCATATAGTAATTCCTCTTGTCACTCACTGTTACTGTTAACCACTGTATTGTTCTACAGGACCATAGTTTTTGCACTCTAAACCTCAGTAATGATTAAAATGAGATACATTGAATTATGCATATCTGTTTTAGTGCTAAAATGATATCTGTGATTACAGGTCTTAAAAAGTCTGAAGCCTAAAATCATGATATTACAAACATGTTCAATTTTCCCTCCCAAATTAATACTGTGACTACAGTAAAGTTGAGCTTTTCCCTGCATTCCATTTTAGAAAATACTTAACAAAGATCTAGTCTCAAAATATCTGAAAAATAGAATTAAAATGTACGAGTCTCAATGACAACATCGTCAGCAACAATGATCTAGAGAAATAATTGATCCCTTCGAAATTTTGTGAATGTGTGCTTGGGAATGGCAGAAAAGTTACAAACTTAGCTAACATGCCGTGTAAATTCAGTACATCAAAAATTTCATTACTACAGACTAGAGTTCTATACACTTCTTGCATTTTATCTAAAGATAATGTCAGACATCTGAGCTATATTTCTTGGGCAAAATATTGTATCTCCTTTTTTCTAGTGATTTTTAAATAGATGTTTAAAATACTTTATTATTATCTGGAAAAAAAACCCACAAACAAGTTTCCTTGCTTATATACCCTCTCTCAGCCACTACCACTGCAGATTAACACAAATTGCACTTAAACAAATGATCCTCACTCTAAGCTGCCACTTGCCGAATATATGAATTGATGCATGTGTCTGCATACAATTAATTCATAAACAGGCTAGAAATACCATTACAGAGCTCTGTTAAGCTGTAAGTAGAAAGCAGCATAAGACACATCATAACAGAGTATATTTCAGTCATGAATAACTGCACTTAATCCAGTACCTTTTTAAACACACCAGATTCATGTCCATTACTCCAGTGTGCCAAATGTGCAGGCTCTAAAGCAAAGATGTGACAGTAACACTTCTGCAGCACAGTGATGGGTTGACTTACTTGGACTGAAAGTTAGTTTCTTCAAGTGTTAGTGCTCTGGTAAACCATGCAGTTACTTTTCATCATTGAGTTGACAGTTTAAATAAGCTGGCATTTTAGATCAACTAAATAATCATTCACTTGCTAATTTAACTTTAAATTCAGTTCAAAGGTTTACTTCAAAAGATGGTAAGTTTAGCATAAAATACAAGTACTGTTGAAGTTGGCTGCAAACACTTCTCATCTTCAATATGTTCAGGAGTGAATGCTATGTCTTGATTTAAAAATAGCCCTTTTTCTCTTGAACCCTGTGATCTCTATGGGCCTGACCCGGGAAGGCTGTGCTAATTATTCTTCACCCTACCCAGCTAGCATCAGTCATTCTAAATCACCGCCATAACTTGCATGGGGAAGAAAGCCCCAGTTAAGCTTTTTTTTTTTTTT
>VZTJ01004887.1:105547-116559 GCA_013397795.1 Orthonyx spaldingii
GGGTATTGCTCTTTTTCCAACTGACTGAATGGGAAACTGCTAAAAATATAAAATTTGAAAATCTGGTTAAAAAACCAAAATGGTTTTATGTTTTCTTTCCTGGAAATGTCTAGAAAATTACAGTCAATGTTTTATGATTTCATTATCTGGCTACAGTCCATTTTATTGCACAGCAAATGGTCAGGGTTTACCTTCTTATACATTCACAGGCTCTCTTTTACAACTTACATGTGATTTATAATCACTCTCACAAGCTTCAATGAAGTTAGATTATTTCTTTAGATTTGATCTATTTTCAAAACTCTATACTCATGTATCAACAATTTTGCATTTCAGTGGAGTTTGGTTTTGGTTGGGGTCTTTTTTATTTTATTTTTGAAGAGGGCAGAGTCTGAGATTAATAGGATTAATAGCTGCCAATGAGCATGTATAATTATATTGTTCATTATAGTGGCAGTGTTTGCGGAACTGGCACAGGATATTTTGAATAGTGTGTCTTTTGCTCACAAAAATGGTAAAAGTTTATCTGGGCATAGGAGCCATGATTTCTGTGAGAGGAAGCAGGGCCAGTTCTGAATGGCATTACTCATTCAGAAGCCGAATAGGCTTTGGGTACTATTTACATGAGAAAGGACTGCTCCTTACATGGGGAAGGATTGTAGAAAGAAGGCTACACAGACTCAATTCCTGACAGGTCTGACATGTTGATTAAGGCTTTTTATGAATAAAGAACTTGGTTTCACCCTGCTATTAACACATTAGGTATTATTAGCTGCTCTGCAGTTCTACAAGTAATGTGATAGGAAAAGGAAGGGATATGTCCTTTGCTCCATGTCCTTCCTTTTGCAGAAAAAGTGTGAGGAATGTGTAAAAAAGTCTGCAAACTCCACTTCTAATAGAGTCCTCCAGTTAAGGCAGTATGCAAAGGTACTGCAAAACCCCTGTCTGCAGGTCCCTTTGGAATGGCATCAGAACAGCTTTGCCTTGTCCACCATGTTGTGCTGGAGACTGGGCAATGCAATGGCAGGTATAGCAGGTAATGCTCTTCTTTTCAGTGTTGTGAAATAATGCTCCATCAGTTGGGACATGGACATGAGAAAAAGGAAAGCAAGGCAGGAATGCTTAAGCAAGCTGTCTGTGTACAAACTAAAGTGGGTTTAATATTTTGTTAGTCAGGAATCTCAGGATAATCCAAGTGTGACCCTAGAGATGCAAGCAAAAACAGAACAGGGCTTCCTAAGGGGAGGGAGACAGAGATAATTTCAACAAATGGTTTGACTTACTCTGCCCCAACCACCTCCAGCATGAAAAAGGATGTAATTGGTAGACTACTGCAACTGAGACTGGTCCCTCAGAGCTTTTCACTTATGCAACAAGCCATGCAGCCGCACAGAAGAGGAAACTGGAGAAGTTACTGGTATCCATTCTTGCTCATCTTCTTTCCTCAGGTTATGAGTTGTATGTTGTGCAGATGACACCTTTATCCTCCTGAGCAGGCACATGGTAAAACACAGGCTGTTAATTCTGGGGGATAATATCAAATCAACTTATCTAACAGCTAGAAAATACACCTTAACTGTTTTCCTAGAATGTTTCATCTTAAAGAGAAACCAGAATCCTAAGTTTTCGGGAAGGCACTTAGGGAAGAGGAAACAAGAAAACACAGGCTGTATGTTAAAATTTTTGTGCCTCAAGAAGTCCAAGGAAAAGCGGGATATTATAATGCTCAAAAGCTCTGATAAAACTAAGTTGGTGCTTTGGGCAGGGGCCAGAGTGCACTTCCTCATTGCAAGATAATAAGACACAGAGAAGTCCTTGACTTAAGGCAAACCCTGCTCAGCAATAACCTAAACATCAATGTGTTATCAACATTATTCTCATACTGAATCCAAAACACAACACTGTACCAGCTACTAGGAAGAAAATAAACTCTATCCCAGATAAACTCAGGAAGGTAACAAATGAGGGGATAATCTAAGGGATGATCCAGATCACAGCAAGACTCCAGCAGAGTAACTGGAATCATGCCCCATCATCAACATCCTTACATAGTGTTTCTTTCAGTCCTTCACACTGTTTACAGAGCAATGTCTGTGGTACACATAGTATCAAATAAAATTTGAAATTTTATTCCCATGCACTAGAATGAAAAGCAATGGACAAGGAAGCAAGCTGTAATGGGCCAAAGGGATTATGTAGTGATGATGCAGTGTCTTCTAATAAGAATGTGCTATCTCTATTCCAACAAACTTCTAGATAGAAAAATAAGGAGATTTGCAGCCCTACAAAAATACATAAAAATATGACAAGATAAGAAATAACAAGGTTTTACAAAGACTATAAAAATACCAGTTCTGAGCCAGGGAAGACACTGTGCGATGTCATCATAGGTTCTGCTAAACTGGAACTGGAACTCTATTTTCACTGAATTGGGAATGTGAGCCTGCCCTCTTTGACCAGTGACCTTCATCTGGCTGTGGTCACCCAAATGCATATGTTGATTTGAACTGAGCAGCATTCAAGAGGAATGTTCACTCAGAAATACTGGAATGTTTTCCATTAGGAGGAGAGCATTGTCAAGATTCTTCATATGCTGGAATATTCTCATTCAAAAAAAAATGTATCCAAGCTTGCTCTCGGAAATCGTCCAGATGGAGCAAGAGTGCTGTGTTGAGACACATTGCAATGTACATGCACATCCTTTAGCCTGAGAAACCCCTCTCTATTCCTTCTTTTATTCACTAAACTCTCTACATTTCTTGTGCTGTTTCCTTGCCCTATATCAAAGGGCAAAGGCAGGAGAACTTCTCTCTCCTGAATTCTTAAGATCATCATTAACTGTCATGAGGCATTTAATCAAGTACAAATATGGTAGTAATGACAACTTAAGAGGTACAAGTCCTTTTTACATTTGATCAAGACACTATTTATGCAGATGTGCATACATGCAAGTTGCAATTTTACTTTACCTCTGAACCTTGAATTTATATTTTAATTGAGTATAAATTTCTAAAGCAATCTGAAGTAGTCTGTGGTTCATGTAAAGCCAGGGGGACAAAGAACAAGGGGTTACAGCAAAACTAATAGCAAACACCAATACTTTTGGAAGACTTAGCCCCCTGGCATTTCTGATGGAGATTTAATTTTGATATTCCTTTGACATGTTTTTCTTTTAAGGTGCTCTACAGCTAACTACAGCTCATATGAACATCTGTTCACCACTATAAAAGTTTATAGTGACCAGTGAATTTGAAATTTAAATCAGGTACCATTTCAGGTCATAACTTTTAGATTAAAAAGAGACAGCTCAACATTGTAAATGAACTAACGTTGGCAGAACAGTTGGAGTATAACTACCTTACTATTTTTTACCTTTCAAAAGGCTTATGGGATTGATGTTAGCCAATGTCATTTTATCAGAGTACAGTTATATACATCTGTTATTGCAATAAACTGTTCTTAGCAAGATCCACCTGCTGGCAGAAAATTTTCCAAAAATAATATTAGTGTATAAACCTGCTTTTTTACTAATATTAATTTTTTCTGTTCCAAATGTCCCTCATATTTTTCAGCTGCCTCCTGCTATTTTGCTCCATTCTGCTTATGGCTTCTCTGATGGTGAGCCATACGGAACCGTTCGCTCACACAACTAGCCCCATCTGTCTTACTATGTAGACTTAGGCTATGTTTGCACTGTCAAAAATCGTTTTTTACAGTGAGATAACCGGATGCGTTAGACAGCTTTCTATCAACTCCTAATGGCAATGAAATTTTTAACCTTGATGTAGGCAGGTCAATTCAGGCTTTTCTGTTAACCTCCCCTAGTTACACAGTGGTAGCAAAAAAAAAATTACTCATACCTTGTCTCTGTTATGATCTTAAATTGAGTACATTAGTTACTCAGCTTTAAGATAACCATCTGTTTTTTTAAAAAATTGAAAGAAAAATAGTAAAAACATTATTTGCTAAAAATCATTGCAACTGTTTGTAGTCTTTGTATTACCCAAGTAATGAGATTCAGGAAATTGAAAGTGCTTTCCAGCTACTGCTTCCAACTGTTGTTTAAACTGTGTTCCAACTTCATGTTGGCATGGAAGTAATGCACAAGAAAGAAAGTCCAGTTAAATGCTGGCCATTGATACAGACTATAATATGTGGTATACCAATGAAGGAAATTACAAAACATGTTACGATTTTCTATATATGTGTTTCTATATCCCATATTTAGCAACTTTCTTATGCATTCAATCTTAGGATGTTAAGCTGCAGGAAGTCTCTGTCACATGAAAGTTACAGTAATATTTTCCCTGGTTTGATTACTTTGCAGACATATCTGTGAAAATGTATACACCGATTTTACATGGACTATTGACTGAACCATGGGACTATTTTCTCCCAAAACTAAATTGCATGAATTGAGAAAACTTATCATATCACCATTTTTAAAATGCATGTTAGTCCTAAAAATTTTTTTGCTGCTACTCACTCTGCTCCAGCTCAGACTTGTCCAGTTTTCCAAAGACAAATTTTTCATCTTCAGATACATTGTTGTTAAACTATACATTATATGAAGAAGCAGCTAAACAATATATAAAATTATTCTCAAAGTACTTCAGGCAACATGATTAGTATGACACTTTATATCCAGCACTCTAACTTATGAAAACTCCCACAAATCTTTTGAAAATATGTTTGATATTTTATAGTGACAGAGTTGAAAATTTTCTGTGACTTCTGTCTTTTGAAAATATGTGAGAAAATATGAAAAAAGAGTGTGGTTTGGGTTTCCCCCCCCCAGGAAAGTCATACAACATAGACAGTACTTGCATTGTGAGCTAGTTACTCTTTCTGATCACTGTGTTCTCTGGGAAGTGATGTCCCCCAAATCATGCATATTTGTCCCTCTTCCTCACTCTGTGCTTTTTATCCATAATTTGCCCAAATCAAGCTTCCAATTTCACTTTTAGATTTTCTATATCCCTTTTTCAAGCCCTTTCTTATACCTGTCTTTTATTTCTGTACTTGCTCAAGACTACTTCTGTCACACACTCAAAAAGGAGGAACAAAAAAATGCATGCTTCTTCTAGCTTTCAAACTTTTCCTAAACCCAGCAGTCAGACTTCAGATGATGAAGTGCAGATTATTGCTCCAGCAGAGAAGTCTAATGAACATGATTGTATAAACAAACAGGAGGTCTACTGCACCTGTGAAAGGAGGCAAAGAGGTGTTATGTAATACCCACATGTCCCACACACGCACTGAGAATACAGTATACAGAGTAACAGGGCTAAAATGAAAAGATTAATATGCCATAAATTTTGGAGATGAACCACCTCAAATGATTAGTAATTTTGATGATGTATAAAATAACTGAATACATTTTTGTGTATTTCTACATGGTAAAGGAAGTTATATTCAGACATCACACACAGCACACTGCATGTTAACCTGAGTGACACAGAATTATTGATGTGGCTGGAATAATACAGAAGCCACCATCATGATAAAGTGTACAGTAATAACACCAGTGTAGCACAGCTGAAATCCAGAAGTGAATTCCAAAACTGGATTGTATTCGCTCATAGTCATGAGCTTTATGGAATAAAGCTTGTCTTCATGTGATCAACTGCCATATTCTTTAAAGAGATGACATTTGAACTAAAGTACTTTCAAGACCAGCACCGTGGACAAAGATGTGCTTGAGTAATAGAACAGTCTATGAAAAACTGGTGCCAGTTGCAAAAATAGTGTCATCTATTCATAGTTCTTTAAATTCTGAAAAGAGAAAACCAAAGGAATCACAGAAAGCCAGGGCATGGGCTGTCCCTGGACTCCAGAAAGCATGAAGACACAGGTTCAGCATGACAACTAGGTAGACATCCAAGGACCAGGTCTGTGTTATCCATACACCATACGGATATCCATACACTATTTATGATGATAAGCTACTTATAAAGGCTAAATGGCTGTAAATACCTTAATTCCCTTGAATTTGCATACACTAGGGTATCAAGTTTGTACAATGTGTACTTGTAGAACAGCATTTCACCCTACCTGGCCTCTCACATCACCACTATGCATGCATTGTGAATTTAGTGTTGAAAGACTGAAACTGCCTTTCAAGAATTCTAGATTTTGAAAAAAAGTGGGAAATACACCACAATAGCTAATAGTTTTCCTAGCACTCAGTACGCTAACTATGTTTCCCTCTCCCTAAACATAGATGGTAGTTTTATCCCTGCACAGAAAATTGCACCAAGGTCCCTATATGTCACAAATATGTAAACAAGAACATTCAGCTCTTTCTCTATTATTCTATTATACCTTAAGAGATCTGCAGACTGTGTATTCCTAATCAGATGTTTCTTAAACCTATGTAACTTGAAGAAAATTAGAGTAAATTTTAAGGTGGAATAGTAGGTGATACAGCCTTTTGACAACTAAAGTATTTGACATCAGTTGGGATTGGGTCAGAGGTCTTAAGAAAGTCTGGCATTTTCAATTACATGAGATAAAAAATGTTTCAGTATTTACCTTTCTCCTAACATCCTTCTATTCCTGATCGGAAGAAAAAAAATCATGCCACTGGCATCTGGGAAGAGAGGGGGCGATGAAAAAGAGGGAGATTGATATATACCATTTGAGAGATCTAATATATAATTACCACTGAAGAATTTTCAAGTCATTTATTTTGTGGGAAGGTTTTCTTTTTTGACCTTACTTAGTCTCTGCATTAATTCTGTTTATGTTTGCTTCTAGTAATAGTAGCCTAAGCCTCCACTTACACTTGCATTCAAAACTGCAGGGCAATAAATTCTACTTTGACAACATGTTGGAATAAGAAATTCCTACCATACTACATCTTCTCATGAACGAATGTTAAGACTGTTGTCCTAAATCTAATATTGGGGTCTGATAAAAAATGATTGCAATGAAGAAGTAAAATGGCTGATGGTAAAATAAACTGGTTTTTAACTGTAGTTCTAATGTGGATGGAGAAGTTCAGCGTGAAATGAAAGGGCATATGAAATAAAGTACAGTGACAACCGACCATGCAGGCATATCACTAACTGTTCCCCCCTCAACAAAATAGGAAATGTGGACAACTGTTTTTGTCTACATGAGGTATTTCCTAGCTCAAAATAGGAGGGCAAAATATATTCCAGTAAATGTCTGCTAGAATTGTTAATATTTTTTGATGCTTTTGCAAAAGAGTAGACTAATCTGATAAAAAGAGCAGCCAAAGAACATTCTGTATATAACCAGGTTTTCGTCAGAGATAAATCAGGTATCCCATCAACGTTCTCCAAATTTATGCTAGATGTAAATAGTCTGGGGATTCTTGTGAATCAGGTTTTAGTGATCACAAGTGATCCTGTACCAACTCACAAACGTAGTAGCTTCACATACGATATGTATATGTGGACTTGTCACAATTGTTTAGTTTCACAATACTAAACCAAACCATAAACAAACATCTATTTTATTCTAAATGCTATGGAAGCTCCTTGAATTTAGTGGACTGTAGAGATTCATGACAGTGTGTTGTTGGTTTTGTCTGGAATAGAGTTAATTTTCTTCACAAGTGTGAGGCTATGCTTTGGGCTTGCACTGAAAACAATATTGATAACTCAGTAAGGTGTTTTCTTACTGCTGATCAGGGCTTGCACAGAACTAAGGCCTTTTCTGCTCCTTAAACACCCCAGCACTGCACAAGGAGCTGGGAGGGGATGCAGCTGGGACAGCTGACCCTATCTGACCAGAGATATTGAAGATCATATGGTGTCTGACGCAGCATATAAAGCTGGGGGAGAAGGAGGAAGCAAGGAATATTAGGAGTGATATTGTTTGTCTTCCTAAGTCACCATTATATGTGATGAAGCCTGGCTTTCCTGGAGATGGCTGAACATCTGCCAGCCCATGGAAGTGGTGAATGAATTTCTTGTTTCATTTTCCTTGCGTGTCTGGTTTTGCTTTACCTAATAAATTATCTGTACCTCAAGACATGAGTTTTCTCACACTTTTACCCTTGCAATTCTGTGCCCCATCCACTGGGGGAGTGAGTGAGTCAGCAGCTGTGTGGAGTTGAGTTTCCATCTGCGGTTGAACCATGACACAGCGAAACACAGACTATGAAAAATATATTTGCCGCTGCCCGTTTCTGTCGGGGCTTTTCAAGCTGCCCGGCAGCTTGAGTGCAGCTTTTCTGCATTCGGCTTTTACTCTGGACCTTGCAGCCCTCGGGGCATGTAAATTCTGGTCTCCTTAGTAACGGCTCGAACAAGCTCGCCCTCATCCAAGGCAACTTAACAAGTTGTTAATGGGGCAGTTCCCGACAGCAAAGAAGCAGGGAGGGTTTTTTCCGTCTATTATTCCAAATTTATTAAATTTGAAGGTAAGTCACAAAAAGCCGAGATCTGAGGGTGTGCAGTGGTTTAAAAGGGGCGAGAGAAAGGGGCAGTCTAAGGGGAGAAACAGGGGAATAAACCAATAGAAACACAAAACATGATCGGGGAACATCCAATGGGGAAACAAAGGGGTGGAATACATTAATATAACCAATCAACAGAACACGATAACAGAACTTTCGAGCAACTGATGAATATTAAAATAACTGTGAAGGGGACGGGGGAGGAGATGGAACCTGACTGACACTTGTGAATAGCGGGAAACCATCAATGCCTGTCTTCCCCATCCCCCTCAGATTCACTGCTCTGAGGGGAATAGTTTGACCATCTTGCTTCTTCATTAACACCCCTGCAGAAGGCAGGGGTTGCAGATTGTCCATTGTTTCCTGTGACCACAGCCACTGACTGGGTCACTGCCACATATATTCACAGCCTTAGAGACAAAACAGGGGTTAAATGCCTTGAAAGAAGATTGTGTCTGAATCAACGAATACTTGTATATTTCATATTTGAGGCAATAAACCTATAAAAGGTCTGTTAATTACACCCCAAAATAGGAAATATCTGTCCCTGTTGCTCTTCATGCACCTCCAGCCTGATTTATAGGAAACGTGATGCTTCCTTTGAACAGAGATGCAGTCAATCTCTGTTCCCAGCAATTGCCATTAAAATTGAAATTACTGATAAAATGTGCAACTCTGTAAAGTGGGCACAGAAAATGCTAGTGTGTTAGTAAGGGAGCAGTTCAGCTGCCTACCCATGGTTTCTAGTACCATTTTAATATTTCCAGTGTATTCTTTTTAGACTTGTGCTGCTGTTCCAGACAGATGTGGGGCTTAAGGTAATCCTGTGTTATATCATATGACGCTACTGATGTCTTAGATACCTGAAGGCACCTAAATTCACACTAATGTTGACATTTTGTTACAGTATGTGAATGACTCTCTGAGAAACTGGGAAGAAGATCTTTCCAAACAGCTTTTTCCAGCTGGAAATGCAGTGCCACAATAAAGAAAATAGGCAGCCTCATTCCTGGTATAACTTCATCTCCTTTCCCTTCGAATTGTAAATTCTTTGAAAATGGAAAAAAACTAGGTAAAAGAGCAAGGGAGCTATTGCTAAAATAATATAAAGATTTAAAAGTGTATACAAGCATAGTACAAGAAACAGGAACGCTCCTGCTTTAAGTGCTCTTAGTGATGGCTTAGGGAGTTCTGTAAAAAGAATATAGAGCTGCTACACCTTCATGAATTATGGAACTGGATTCAGGTGGTATCATACATTAAAATATATATCTGAGGTTCAGCTGCTATTTACTGCACAAGTGAAGAGGAGAAAAAGCAACAAAATAAAGTACTAGGAACAGTCATGAAAACACAGAGGGTTATACAAACATCAGACCAATACTTGGGTGGACTAGTTTGAAAACAAACCAGTGGGAGATTGCAAGTCAGAATTAAAATTCAATAGGAAAATTAAAATAAATGCAGTAATACAAGAGAAAAAAACCAAACTGACAGAGTCAGGATACAACCTGACACCCTGTCAGTTGGGGTCGTGGTAGTAGTCCAAGTGAAATGGTTCAGTTCAAGTGGTGATCCTGTAGAAGGGTCTGGTCTCCACCTGAAGGTCCAGTGGTAGCTCTTGTCCTCTGGGAATCCAGTAGGCAGGGCTGCCTGGTGCAGTTCCAAAGCCCAGGTTATATTCAGTTGGGAATGCTTGGCTCCTCCCCCCTGGGCGGAGCATCTCACAATGGGATGAGGTAATTCCATGAGCCACGTGGTGGTTTCTTGATGGCCCATTAACAGAGATAACACCCGGAGGGAGTTATCAGGGGTGAGTCATGACAGGAGATAACGAACAGTGCCCCACCTGTTTTAACAGCTTGTGGAGATGGTAATAGAATATATCTTATATTGCAACCTAGGACATTATCCATCCCTTATTCTATTACCATCTACATCAAGCCTAATCAATACCATCCTTAACTTCTATATACATATATATATATACGCACACACAATGAAAAAAACCTTACACAGAGTTCTCACTTAAAATTAGGTCTCCTTGGGTTTCCCCATCTTCCTGCATTACCCACCAAGTGTAACCTGGCCCTTGAGCTAAAACAATCCCACAGATGGGTTTGCCTTTGCCTGAGGTGGGACTAATCCAAACAGTCTTTCCTAAAATACCTCGCATGTGTACCACGGGGACTTTATCTCCCTCCACGGTATGCAATGGTTCAGAGTGGGCAGGACTGGCCCGATTGATGGAGCCTCTTGTGTTGACCATCCAGGTGGCCTTTGCTAAATTCAGTTCCCAATTTTTGAAGGTCCCTCCGCCCAGTGCCTTCAAGGTCGTCTTAAGCAGTCTATTGCACTGTTCAACTTTCCCGGCAGCTGCTGCATGACATGGAATATGACATATCCACTCGATTCCATGATCTCTAGCCCAGGTGTTTATGAGGCTGTTCTTGCAATGGGTCCCATTGTCCGACTCGATTCTCTCAGGGGTGCCGTGTCTCCACAGGACTTCCTTTTCCATGCCCAAGATGGTGTTCCGAGCAGTAGCACAGCGTAGCTCTCCAACCATCCCGTGGTTGCT
>VZTJ01004889.1:0-84350 GCA_013397795.1 Orthonyx spaldingii
TGGGGTCTCGCCAGAGCAGAGCATAGGGTCACCCCCATTGACCTGCTGTCGGTGATGCAGCCCATGACACAGTCAGCTTTCTGGGCTGCAATCCCAGCTTTGTTGAAGCTGATGAGCTTGCCATGGGCCCATTTGTTGAGCTTGTCCAGGTCCCTCTGGATGGCACCTCATTCCTCCTATGTGTCACCTGCTCCGTTTGGTGTCACCCACGAATTTGCTGATGGTGGACTAGATCCCGCTGTCTTATGTCCCTGATGAAGATCACACTGGTCCCAATATGGGCCCCTGAGGAACACCTGAACACTTGTCACTGATGCCCGTAGGGACACTGAGCCATTGACTACAATCATCTGGATATGCCAGTCCAACCAGTTCCACCTGCACTGAACGGTCCCAAACCCACCTCTCTCCCATTTAGAGCAAAGAATGTTGTGTGGAATAGTGCCACAGTCCTTACAGAATTCCAGAAGATGGCATCTGTAGCCTTTCTTTTGTCCACTAGTGTAGTCATTGCATCGTTGAAGACCACCAGGTTGCTCAGTGGGACTTTCCATGGATGAATGTGTTCTGGTTGGCCAGCTGGGCACCCCTCCCTCCTCCCGAGAGAATGTTTTTGCCAACCAGGTTCTTGTGGGCTGAGTCATGCTCAGATGCATCTCACAGAATGACCGTGGGGTGCACAGCACACACTTGGTCTGGGAAGCTAGCACAGGCTCCTCCCAGGAATATGCAGCAGGACAGCAACTGCCAGTTCAATCACTGTGCTTGCCGCTTGCTGCAAGGAGGTGGCAAATCTGCAATTTTCACACTGTGTTGCATCCACCAACCTTTTCTGTGGTCAGAGTGAACTGTCCTAGAGATTGTTCAAACATCAGGAAAAAAAAGGCCACATGCTAAATGTTATTACTTTTCCTTCCTCCTTTGACTGCCTTTAGTAATTTCTTTCTGCTCTCCAAAAAACAGATCACCCAAAATACAAATGTAATGTGTCCAAAAACAGTTTCCAACGTTTTAAAGAACAACACATACATATTTTTTGCTAGGTTTTGGGGGTTTTTTTGGTTGATTGGTTGGTTTAGGTTTTGTTGTTTCTTTAGTTTTGTGACCCATACCTGCAAAATGTATAATTAGCGTCCTTATGAACAGTGCTTCTGGTATTACCTCCTCTTCCATTCCCCAGTCTGATGCATATTTCCTTTTCCTCCTGCCCTCTTTTTATAGTGGTCTGCATTAATGTATAGTGCATTCTACATTAATCTGTAGACCTTTTCCCTCCCACTGATTGAATGACCTCTGATTGGTTGTACCTCCAGGCTGTACCTGTCCTCTTGACTGTACATCAACAAACGGTACATTTTTCATTAATGCCTTAGACAGAAATTGTGTTAGGCACTATCAGAGTTTTCCTTTTCTCATGTGATGAATGCCTGGCCAATCTTTCACTCCTGATGCCTCTGGCAGCATTACGCCAGTGCTTGTTCAAAAGCTTTTCAATCCTCACAGCTGCAGCAGGATTTCCTGTCTGAGGAGGCACTGCTGAAATGGCCCTGGAGTCCTGGGGACTCTTGGCTGATGGTGGAGGGTGGGGGCCAGAGAAAGGCACCAAAACGGGGAGAAAGCAGCACTCAGAGACTTTGTCAGGGAAATGACAATTTATTTCCTTTTTCTTGGCTGAAGGGTTCCTGGAGGCCTGCTAGTGCTGCCGGTGGGGTGGCCTCTTCTTTGGCTGGGGAGAATCCTGACGGCTGGGGGCTCTCCTCTTCTGGGCACGCCAGGGCTCCCCAGAAGAGCGGTCCCTGCCCTGGCCAGGAGCAGAGAGGCTGCAGCCCTGAGCAGATGGACCTGCCGCCGCCACTGTCTGCTCCTGCTCTTCCAGGGGCTGGTCCTGCTCTGAGCAGGTGGGCATAGTTGAGAGGCGGCTGGGACTCTGTTGGAGACCAGTTTCTGATGTAACAGCTTCCTCCTCTGCCTCAGAGCCTGTGGGTCTGCTGGCAAGAGCCGCTGCCCTGGAGCTGCTGGAGCTGGAGCTACTGGAGCTGGTGTGAGCATGACGGAAGCACAGCAGCCTCTGGGCTTTGTCACGGCACTGGCGTGCAATGACATTGATGATACCACGGACCAGCGATGCTGTGTGCTCACTGAGGAGCGGCTCCAGCAGCTCAACCAAGGTCTCTGCATCTGGACCACAGACACAGAGGCCATGCAGGATGGAGCCCTCTGCAGCCTCTGCTCGCCACCACTGGTCCTGATAGATTGCTGCCAGCCTCCAGTGCAGCCAGGAAAGCACAGGGTCCAGCAGTTGCTGTTGCCTCTGGAAAAATTCTGCCCAGACCTCAGGCTGGAGGCCACCCATGAACTCTGGCTCTGCAGCCCCCTGCTCATCTGGTGACAGCCTCCTTTGTGAAGAAGGCGAAGGGGACACCACAGGGTGATGGGGGCTGTTTTGGGACAGGTGGAATGGAGTGCTCCCTGCCTGGCTGCTGTCCTCTGCCAACTCTTCCGAGTCTGTCACGGGAAACTGTAGATAGTCCTGTTCGCTCCACTCAGAAAACCTGACACTCTCCATAGGTCTGCTGCAGAGTGGGCACACTGGATTTGTCTTTGCCCACCACAGGATGCAGCCCAGGCAGAACTGGTCCTTGCAGGGCAGAGCAGAAGCCACATCGCCCCGAGTGTTGTGGCAGATGGGGCAGCTCCAGTCTGCTCCCGTGGCCATGTATTCTTGCTGCAGCAGGCTGGGGAGGACTGAGGGCTGGAAGGAGCTTCTGCTTGCAGGCACACTCAGTGAAAGTCCAGGCTTGAGCTAAACCGGCCCAGCCAGGCTCTGCAGGCACACATACCACCAGCGAGGGATGTGATATCACAGTCCATCTCCCAGTGATGTTATTCTCCACCACCCAGTGATGTCACCGTCGAATGGATGTCTGGCCCCTGAATAGAAGCAGTGAGGGATGTAGGGTTACAATCCATCTCCTGGTGATGTCACCCTCCCACCCAGTGATATTACAACAGAACATCCATCCCTGCATTTCCTCATGCCTCTGCACACACGTCCAGGGCTACTGCAGCCCCATGTTACACTCTCTCTTCTCACCCATGGCTTTGGCTCTCTACCACAGTTAAATGCCAGTCACCAAGTCCTTGGCCATGTTTCCAGTTTTAATATCATTCATCACAGTATTTCAGTGGACATTCCTGTGAATTTTTAGATGAACTTTGATTACTTATTTTGAGTAGGATTTATGCTTAAAATCTGGATCTGATCCAGATTATAGTAATCTGACTGGATCTGACTCTCCAGCTGAATATCTGTTCCTTCAGCTCATTATTTTTGTGGAGTTTGGCATGGTGTCCCGTCTCAAAAGGAATCTATTGCTTCCACCTGGTGCATCTTTTAACAACTTCATTCCAGAAACAACTGTGGCCTCATAAGTGCACTGAAATGCTTCGTAGGAAAAAGGAAAAGTGAAATTGAGTGTGGATCAGATCCACAACCTGGCTCCATTCACAGAGGTCTTTGCCAAACCATTCTAAACTCATTTCCACATTAGAAAGGTGGGCCTTTGGGTGCATTTCTTCCACTTCCTTTTGTCCTTCACTTTCATTAGAAGTAGAGAATTAGAACAACAAGAACAAATAAAAAATTTACCTTTTCTGAAAAAGGAAACACCACAACAAAATGGGTCTCTTGCTCTGTTTCAATCTTCTCCTTTTTTAGCCTGCAGAATTTTTTTCAGCTGACAATTCAACTGGACCAGGTGGACAGTAAAAATTAGTGCTCAACAGGTGTTTTTTAGTAAATACATGCTTGGATTTATATCTGAAAATTAATGTAAAGGGGAATGATTACTACAAAAGCTGTTCTCAGATATGTAGAGAATTGAGTAGATAGGTAGGTGAGTAGGTGGGTGGGTAGGTAGGTAGGTAGGCAGATAGTTGGGGAGATGGATGGACAGACATAAAAGCTGTTTTTTACTGTTTCATCTATGTCACATACAAATTTAATACAATTTTATATTAACTCGATGAAGCTTATCCATTAGAAATGCAAAGAAAATAAACACATATGCTAGTTGTATATGTAATCAAGACACAATCCAATGGTTAGATCTAAAAGAAAAGAGCATAAAAATTGGACAATAACATCTCAGTTGCACATTATCATGAAGGAAAATTAGCACTATTTCAGCAAATAAGCAGTATTTCAGGAAAGGCCCCACACCTTTGATATGGAAGACCAAGAGAGACAATTAATGCCCTATGCAGCTAAGAGTGCTTACTGAAGTAATGATAAATTAATTCCCTGTTTGAGTCTCTGAAATGGATTTTTGTCTTCCCAGCCTTGTGAAAGAAGATTCATCACTTCAAAGAACAGCAATGGTAGCAGTAAAGTCAATAGCATTTGACAGAGGTGTATAGAACAATGATTTAGGAAGCTCAGGGTATAAAACGGATTTTTAGGATCAAAAAGGGGTCCAAAGTCCTTACATTTCATGGCTCTGTAGGAATGTAAGAAGAATGGAAAAAAACCCAACTCCTTGCTCCAAGTAAGTGAGAGGGGAATGTTTTCTTGGAGTTTTTGTGCATGCACTCCCACGTGCATATGGATGTTGTCCAAGCTGAAAATTACTGCAAATGATTCTGTGAAGGCAGGACTTTTTTAGTGATCTTGCCGCTTTCATGGTCTTTTGAATTGCAATAACCAAAACAGAAGTATAAAAATTTTGCATCTGACCTCTGATGACTGTAAATAATAAGAGTTTCTGATAAAATAAAGCAGAGTCACTGGTCATGCTGGTCAACAAAGTATTGGCAGTTTGGCTGCGAGCCTTGTAGTAAGTGTTTCTTCACACAAATGGACTTGCTGCTGTTGCCAATTAACATGTTGGAAGTGGTTAACATAAATAGATTGAGATACCACTCACCATTTGCCCCACCAGACTAGTAGGAGATATATAATCCATCCTCGGGGCTTTCATATCCTCAGTATATATATCTATTATGTCAGAAATTGCTGGAAGACTGAATTTAAACCACATTTTGTTGTTTATTTAGTAGTGTAAGGAAGGAAAAGAAAGTCAGAAAATGTTGGGGAAAAAATATCTGTAAGCTATACCAAACAAAAAGGTCTGACATAACTCTGCACAGGATTGCCAGATTAGCTTTCCTTATTTGCTAGAAGCAAACTGTACTCCAGCACCATGCTCTGCATGGTGTTGGTAGGATGTTCCCTTGGAAAATGGATTACAACTAGTTCATCTGTAATAAGAAGTTAAAAGATACATTTTTCTCTATTACCAGTTTTACTTGCTGGTAGTATCCTTCTCTCTTATACATGTATAAGCGAGATATATATACATAAGTGATACAGAGTATTACAGAATGAAAAAAATCAAATACATATGACTTGTGTCTTCTCCAGTGCTATTCTAGCTGTGCCTAGTAAAATATGACTTTGCTTTTTGTTAATTAATAAATTACTCCTAGTTTTCTGTGTCACATGCAATTTCAGATGTAACACAAACTCTCTCAGAGTGCCCTTTTTCTTACATATAAATATCTAAACAACAGATACAACTCAGTGTTGCCAGGTGTGGATACTCATCATGGTACAAGCACATGAAAGTCAGTTAAATCTATTGCCCATCTGCTAAGATATTTAGATGCAAAGAGAGCTACCAAAGCTGCAGCCTACAGCAGAAAAATCAGTGGAGTGAGCATTCAAACATTTGCTGTCAAACACATGCTAAAACAAGGTGCAGAACTGTGATTGTATTCACTAGACAGACAAGGACTTGTGCATGCATGCTTTACAACATGGCAGAAAAGCAAGAGCTGCTAATTACACTGAATGAAGCACTTGACACTCCTTGCTCCAGGATATGGCAATAATGAATTATTTGCATTGGAAAAGACTCTTAAGATCAAGTCTAACTGTAAACAAAAAACCTTGTTATAAGTACAAACCCAGTTATTTAAATGTTGCAGTTTCCTGCAGGGAGAGAAAAGGCATTGCTTTCCCAGGTGCAGCAGAAATACATATGCCAAGCATGACATCCTGACAGCAAAATAATGAAGGAAATATCTGTCAACAAGTGGGATCCAGCAGGGGTCTATCCTGGGATGTTTAACTTGCGGGCAGTGGGCAATGGGCAAAGCAAAGGAGAGCCATCGTAACGCTGGCGGATGATGATAAACTAGGGAAGAAGAGAAGGAGGAGGCTATCAATATGTGCAAAAGCAGGGCTGCCGTCCACAGGTACCAGAACTGAGGGGAGGAATGAGCGAAAAGGAATCCCATCAAATTCAGGGATTCCTTTGTCATTCCAGTGACAAAAGGGATTATCACTTCTGCTTGGCACTTGTCAGACCACAAATGGGTCCTTCATCCAGGTCCCGATCCACAAGTCAAGACGGAAATTGGCAAAATAGGACAAATTCAGGGAAGACCACCATGGGAGTGGGGCTGGAGTGCTCATCCTGATAGGAGAGGCTATGGGTCCAAGACTGGTTCACTCTGGAGCAGAGACAGCTGTCTGGCATCTCAAAGCACCTGGAGGCTATGGGGATGGGATCAAGGCCCTGAGGCCAGGTTCTTCACAGAGGTGTCTGGCAGGAGAAAAGAGAAAGTAGCACCAGCTGAAACTAGAGAGGCTTGGGCTGGAGATAAGGAGAAACTTTTTCCCCCCAAGGACAATGTGGTGGAGTGAGTACCCAGAGAGGTTTTGCATTAACTGGTAAAGCCCCAGGCAACCTGTGCGACGCGACGAACGACTGTGCTTTGAGCAGGAGGCTGAAGGAGAGATCTTGTGAGGTGGCTTCCAGCCCGAGTGTTGGCTCAGTTGTAAACTTTCCCTGATTAGTGACTGCATAGATGCCACCCCAGGTGTCTGAGCGGTGGCGGCGCACAGCGTCCCCCGCCGGCCCTGTGCCGTTCCCCGGGCACGCGCCAGGGGCGTGGCCGCCACCGCCCTCGCGCCGCGGCCGTTGCCGCTCGGTCGTTGGGCGTGCGCGCGCGCTCCCGCGTGTCGCGACAGTCGACGGGAGTCGGCGACTGCTGGCGATGGAGGAGCCGCCCCCGCCGCCCGCCGCCGGCAGCCCCGGCCCGGTCGCCCTCGAGGTTGTGTTTCAGGCATTCGAGGAGATAGTCTTTCTGTCCCGCCCTGAACGGGCCGCGCTTTGGAGGTGACTCTGTTCGGTAGCGGTGCTGGGGTGTGCGCTGAGTGATTTTCAGCGTTGTCACATGCCTGAGAAGTAAAAGCATCTTTAATTAAGTGCTTGTTTATTAAAGCAAAATTTTTTAAAAAGGAGGGAATCAAAACTATCCTGCATTCCCGAGCATGAAACCACTGCTTGTGTTGGCCAAATTCAGGTGCTCATTTCCAAGGGAAAAATGCACATTGCAGGGCTCAATCATGTTGATGAAGTGGAAACTTTTTAGGTTATCTTTGATCTTAAAGAGTATTTTGAGAATTGTCACTGAAGGCAAACATTTTTGTTGAAAAATCGGGGAAATATTTAGATGGAGTTACTAATTTTATGTTTTCTGTGGAAAATGTAATTTATGAGCATTTGGTTGGTATAAAGCATTGTCACATGTTCATACTTTATGGCACCTGACAGGTTGTGAGCTTTGCTCTACCTGTGGCTGGTCCTTCTTGTGTACAAAACTCTAAGTCTCATGTGCAGAGAGGGGCATGGGAGAGGTCACTCTTACAGCACCAAATGCAGTCTCTCCTTTTGGTTTTGAACACAAAAGAAAACAAGAGGTTGCCTGTATCTCTTGCTGGTGCACAAGACCTGCCTAGTGTGTAGGCACTTGAAATGCCGTGTTTGTGTACGTGTTGGAGCTCCTATTTTACTGTCTTCTCAGTATCCTGATGCCGTCAATTAAGTTTCTATGTGGGAAATCCTCAGATGGTGCTAACTTGCCACTGTTGCTCTCTGTGTTGCAACAATTAGTCATCTTCCTCTTGGGTGTCTTTCCAGAAAGATGTATATTCCAATGAAACCCCTACAAAGCTCCAGGCTAGACTAGGCTGTTCTGTTCAGTGCCGGGCACAGAGGAGCATGTCCTTGTGCCAGTGCCACGGAGGTGGCAGAACTCCTTCCTCCATGCCTACTAAGCAAATTGTCTTGCCTGCACTTTGAACTTTGGCAGTTTTGACAGCTTTTGAACAGTGTTTTGAGAAGTATGTATTTTCCATTGTTGAAGGCTTTGGCAATTAGGGCCCAGACTTCCTAGTTAGGAACAGAGCGATTAAGTGTGTGAGTGAAGGAGTTGTTGGGGAACAGGTGTTTTGGTTTTGAGTTCTCATGACTTACGTATGTGATAAGAAGGGTGATGTTGGTCCTGGATGTGAAGTGGTTAAAGACTTGTGGCTTATTCTGTGTTGAAGAGTAATTCAGGAACTACTAGGCCTTTGGTTTGACAGCTTCCCTACTTTGATTAAAAATCTTCTTTCTTTGACTCTTGGCTCTTCCCAGACTTCTCTGGGTGTTTAGTTCCTGTATTGACCCAGCCTTTTTGCATATTTTTATATGGCTTCATTAAAAAAAAGTCTATTTCTATTAATATACACAGGCATTGCCTTTTAAATATTTGAGTAAGTGCAGACTCAAGGTGGGTACTGTGATTCTTTGGAATTATCCATATCGTATTACCCGGTGTGATGCCCTTTTGTCTTCTGTAAATTCACACATAGCAGTTTTCAAAAGCCTTCTTTTCCGTAGTAGAAGGAAGTGTTGCAGGCTCTGAACAATGATTTATCTTCAAAGTACTGATGGATAGGCTGTTTGCAGAAGAGACTAATATTCTTTAACAGGTGATAATGAGAATATCTTTCTGTCTAAAGGTAAATTCCAGGTACTTAACTTAGGGCCTTTACTTCTTCAGTGGAATAGAAACTTAACTAGGTTGTCTGGCTTTATGACGTTTTTTTAACCCTACAGATTTTTGCCACATAATCATGGAAATACACCTATTCAGTAAATGGTTGCATACAAAATACATACGGAGCGGGAGAGAAGGGCTCCAAAAAGCAAGCAACATGTTAGAATTTAATGACTAAATAATTGGATGAGGTGGAGTGAAATTCACAGCCAGAAATGTATGTCTCATGAATGTAGTTTTGCACCACACAGACCTGTACAGTGGTTCGTGCGACATCTCTCATTATTAACACTTGTATTGGTAACTAGGAAGGCACCTTGATTTCACCCGCTGGGTTTCTTCTTGTTTCTTATAGCTATTGTCATAAGCCAGGGCAAAGTTCAGACAATGAGGACACGTATTCTCACTTGGTGTGGACTGTTTTTTTGATTTTGTGTTTTGTTCAATAGGTATCTTGTAAGAGTTTGTTTCAATTTGGCAAATTTCTGAATTTAAAACGCTTGCCATGTAAAGCATGTCAGTGATGTTAACCTTGTGTTACATGTCCTTTCACAAGAACAGGTATTACTGTGTCCCAAAAATGATTACAAGGAAATAGCAAGTGATTGTTGGTTTTGCTTCTTTTTTCTTTTTGTTTATTTCTTCTAAGGAGAATATTTTGGGTCAGTGTGAGTCTTCCGCAAGCAAGCCTGTGAACACGGCAGTAGAAGAGAGAGCTTCACTCGGTAACGCGAGCTGTGGGAACAGTTCCCTTGAGCCAGAGGGCCCTGGTAAGAAGAGAATCTACATGTTTTTAGAGATGACTGAGACAGCTACTCTGAGCCTGACTTTTACAGAAAGGGGAGATCAGAGTAGTTGGTCGAAGAGCTGATGGTGGAGTTGAAGGAGCTGTTATTCACTTCAAAGAATAGTTTCTAGGTCCCAGATAATAATGTTAGTTAATAACTCATCTCACAATGCCCATCAGTTTCTAGCATTTAAGTATGGACTGAGGTCTCTTTGTCAGTACAGAGAAGAAACAAGGATGGAGTTCCTTCCATGACATGTGAATGTCTTTGTTCAAAGTTCTTGTGGGTGCCGTTTACAGTGCTGGTGCTGCAGCTTTTATCGGGGTACTTCAGAACTTTAAAGTTTTGAAAACTTAGAAGAATTCCTATTCTTTAAATAGCAGGCCTCAAATTCCCAAGGGAGACCCTGCCTTTCAGGCCATGTTTTGTAGTCTCTGATAGAAGCACAATTGCTAGGTGTGTCCCTGCCAGGGGAGACATAAACAAAGCCCAATGTTGACTCATTGTTCCCTTTGCTTCCTAGATGTCCATCTACTGTACCTTTCCAGAAGGGCTGCTCTGCATGGGAGGAAGCTGCCGAGGGAAGGCCTGTGAAAATGGGCTACCTGGGATTCTTCTCGATATAGATGTGTTATGTTGTTGTACTTATACAGTTAGAGGTATATGGATATGTAGATAGATGTACTGATATTTACTTGTTTAGATAGAGGCAGTACAGTTGTAGCAATCTGCAATAAATTAAATTTTTAACTGAAATTGATATTTGTATATTTATATATAGTCAGCAGACTCTCTGCCCATGTCTTTCTTCTGGGGAGCATTGTGCGTCCTGTCCTGGCACTGAGAGTTCAGATCAGTCTTCCAGGATGGGGAGGAACAGCAGAATCACTGCCATCACTCTCTGTCCTCCTTACAGACCCTGGTAGCTGTGGACACCATGCTGGAAGCAATGGTGCTCAGCTCTTTTCTTACAAAGTAAACACTGTGGACAAAAAGAAAATGTGGCCTTTGCAGGCACTGCGCACATCAGCTGGGTGTGCTGGTCAAGCATCACCTGTGCAGGTGATCTCTAGTGAAAAGTAGATGTGTGGCTTTGCTCCTTGCTGACAAGTCTCAGGGGCTCTGGGAACTTGTGCACCCTTGGCGACCAGAGCAATGCAAGATATTGTAAGAGACTTAAAGAACAAAATTGCCTTAAAAACTAATCACAGAATCAGCTAGGTTGGAAAAGACCTCTGAGATCATTGAGTCCAACCTGTGACCAAACACCACCTTGTCAACCAGACCACAGCACTAAGAGGCACATCCAGTCTTTTCTTAAACACTTCCAGGGACAGTGATTCCACCACCTCTTTGGGCAGCTCATTCCAATGCCCAATTATCCTTTCTGTGAAAAATTTTTCCTAATGTCCAGCCTAAACCGCCCCTGGTACAGCTTAAGACTGTGTCCTCCTGTCTCTGGTTGCCTGGGAGAAGAGATTGACCCCCACCTAGCTACACCCTCCTTTCAGGGAGTTACAGAGAGTGATAGGGTCACTCCTGAGACTTCCCTTCTCCAGGCTAAACAACCCCAGCTCCCTCAGCTACTCTTCATAGGACCTGTGTCCCAGACCATTCACCAGCTTTGCTGCCCTTCTCTAGACACATTTGGGCATCTCAATGTCCTTCTTAAATTGGGAGGCCCAGAACTGGACACAGCACTCAAGGGGAGGCCTCACCAGTGCTGAGCACAGGGGAAGAATCACTCCCCTGGTGCTGCTGCCCACTCTATTGCTGATACAGGCCAGGAAGCCATTGGCCTTCCTGGCTACCTGGTTACACTGCTGGCTCATGTTCAGTCAGCTGTTGACCAGCACCCCCAGGTCCCTTTCTGCCTGGCTGCTGTCCAGCCACTCTGCCCCAGCCTTTAGTGCTGCAGGGGATTGTTGTGGCCAAAGTCTAGCACCCAGCACCTGAACTTGTTAAACCTCATATTGTTGGATTCAGCCAATCTATCCAGCCTGTCCAGGTCCCTCTGCAGAGCCCTCCTACCCTCCAACAGATTGACATTTGCTCCCAGCTTGGTGTCATCTGCAAATTTGCTAATGGTGGACTCAATAACCTCCTCTAGACCTTTAATGAAGATATTAAGCGGGACTGGACCCAACACAGATCCCTAGAGGACTCCAGTAGTGACCAGCCCCCAGCTGGATGCAGCACCATGCACCTCCACTCTCTGGCCATCCAGCCAGTTCTTAACCCAGCAACAAGTGCACCTGTCCAAGCTGTGGGCTGCCAGCTTTTTCAGAAGAATGCTGTGGGAGATGGTGTCAAAGGCTTTGCTGATGGTCAGGTAGACGACATCCACAGCCTTTCCCTCATCCACCAGCTGGGTCACCTGGTCATAAAAGGAGATCAAGTTGGTCAGACAAGACCTGCCCCTCCTACATCCATGCTGGCTGGGTCTGAGCCCTTGGCTGTCCTGTGGGTGCTGTGTCATGGCACTGAAGATGATCTGTTCCGTAATCTTTCCAGGCACCAAGGTCAGGCTGACAGGCCTATAGTTTCCTGGGTCCTTCTTATGGCCCTTCTTATGGATGGGCATCACACTGGCCAATCCAGTCATCTGGGACCTCCCTGGTTACCCAGGATTGATGATAAATGATGGAAAGAATCTTGGCAAGGTCTTATGCCATCTCCCACATCACCCTAGGATGGATTCTGTCTGGGCTCATAGACTTGTGAGCATCTAAGTAGCTCAGCAGGTCACTAACTGCTTTCTCCTGGATTACAGGGGGTCTATTCTGCTCCCTGTCCCCATCTACTAGCTCAGGAGGCCAGCTGTCGTGAGAACAACCTGTCATATTGTTGAAAACTGAGGCAAAGAAAATGTTAGGTACCCCAGCCTTTTCCTCCTCTTTGGGAACTACATTCCCACCCTCCTCCAATAAAGAATGGAGGTTGTCCTTGCCCCTCCAAGATGTGTTAAGATCACTGAAGGACTTTGCCCACTGTGGCAAACTCTCCAAAGAAGCAACTGCTCATCTGTGACAACTGAAGCTCCCCCTGCCAGATCATGCCTCTTTGAAACTTGGGCTATGAGTAAATCCACCTGAGAGGAACTTGAGATAAGATTGCCTTGGTGTTGTTTCAGACTAGCGGGAGGAAAACACAGCTGGGGAGCAGTGGTTCTGGACACAAAGGATTCACACAGAAAGCCGACTCAGCAACTGTGCTGAAAATCAGCTCTGAGTGGGTAACTCTGTAGCCAATGACCATTAATTCCTTTGTTTGCTAAAATGTGAAAAGTTTTGAATACCTTGGGAACCGCACCAGTGAGACCAGTGTGAAGAAAGATGCAACAGGATGCTTTCTGGATCCAAGTGTGATGCTATCTTTCTACTTAAACTGTCCCACTCTTTCTCTCTGGCGCTCCTCTCTTTGCTGTTTCTATCTATTTCTCTACCTCACATTTACTGTTAAATAAAATCCATACTATTGACTTTGGCATATGGTGTTGTTTACACTTTAATTCAGGTAGAGGCATCTCTCAATAATTGGATCATAACGGATGTGCTGACACAAGAGCCTGCTGCTGTGAGGGGGTTCATCTGATCCTTGGCCCAGGGATTGGCACTAGGGAAGGCAGATGCAGCTCATATCTTCCCTGGAATGTTTGTACATTGGTGCTACATCCCACTCCTCTGTGGAAGGGAGCAACCAAGATTAGTAGATGTTCACAGATGAAAAAGAATGGCAAAAGCCAAAAGGGTCCAAAAAACCCTCACAAAGTTTTATTAGCAAACTACACACTCAGCATGGCAATTGGTATATGTTTTACCACTATCTTCTAATAGTAAGAGAAACAGAAAAATAAAAGAGGAAAGAAGAAGGGAAAGAGAAATCAGGCAGGAGTGGAAAGAAGATTATTGTCCTGGATCCAGCATTGATCCAGCCAACAGGGGTCCAGGATCCTGAGTGTGTACCACCCAGGCTCTGTGGTTGCACATTTTTATAGGTAAGTTTTCCCCATCTCGGGATTAAGTTTCTCACTCTTGATACAAATGAGTTAGCATATGCAGCCCAGGATTCTGGACCTTTCTGGAAATGGGCTGGGGGAAATTTGAGCATTTTTTGGTGATCTTTATTCTCCCTCTATTGGTCTTGCTCGCTCCTTGACCCCACTCCTGCACTTAAGCTGTCTTTTATGTTGTGTGGTCACCATGGACTGGAACAGGAAATTCAGCTCCAGAATGGTGCTGCCTTACCTTCATATGGCTCCCCTTTCCAGACACAACCAGTTATAACTTGCCTGCTTGATGGCTTTTGGTGTTTGGGGCATAGCAATGCATTAACTCCCTATTGCTTAGGTTTTTACTATGGTTGAAAACCAATTACCATCTGATCGGGACAAAAATCATCCTTAGGGCACAGAGGAGAGTGAAGGGCTTCACATTCTTAATGACAGGGCAACATCTGCACCTTTTTTTTTTTCTTTGTCTTGCTTTCCTAGTGTTGTGTTTCTTGCACTTGTTGCAGGCTTAAGGTGCCAGAGGCTACTTTTCCACTGTAGATGTATCAATATCTGTACAGAAGGCATTGATCTGTACAGAAGGGAGTGCGAGGCCAAATTCTTCCTAGATGAGGATGAAGGAGTCCCTGAGTTCAGGGCTGCTTGGACAATGATCAAGCCAGCAGGATTCTATAGAATTTGGATGCACAATATTCTCAGAGCAGAAAATACAGGTTTTTGTTTTTTTTTTTGCTTGCAATTTGAAGTTTAATTTCATGTAATAAAATTCAAACCAATATAACTCAGAAGGAAAGGGTTGTGGTCCACTGCAACCTGAACCACAGTTGGTCCATTCTGCCGTTCAAAACATATTTCCTTTTAGGAACTGCAAGAGCTCCTTCAGCAGATTAAAGAATTGCCGCAGCTTTTCATGTGGAAATGGACAGGGTTGTGTTGGTTTTGGAGGTAGCGTCTGCGTGGGAGTTGTGGTATAGACTGGCACTGGTGCTGGAGTAACTGTTGGTGCTGGCTTTGTTCCAATTGTGGTCTGGATCCAGCTGTAGTAGTACTGAGTGGAGCTGGAGACCGCAGGCCGTTTAGGTCTGGCACAGCCTACTCCCCAGCTGGTCACACCAATTTGCCAGTAGAAGTCAGCACTCTTATCTTGGCAGACGAGAGGCCCCCCGCTGTCACCCTGAAGCAGAGTAGAGAGGATTAAGGTGCTTTTGGGTGCCCCTGTCAGCAGGTAGAGTTGGCTCCTTCTCTCTCTCCCAGCCCCTGCCAGAACCGGATTCCCAGCAGAGCAAGGCTCTGCTCAAGTGCTGGAGCCTGCAGAATGTTGACACCCTTGGGAGCAGGCTGGGGGCCTGTAAGGTGGGGCTCTCTGTCTCCCCTGCGCTCAGATGTTTCAGGGTTGGCATCTGGACCTCACTGAGCAAGGACCCACCGATAGGAAAGGGGGCAGAAGCTCGAAGGTGGTGCAGAGCTGGGGCTAGGAGGGTGACTGGCTAGGGAACTGTGCATGGGTGGTGCCACAGGGCTGCCCAAGCTGCTGGGGGCTGGGGGACTTGTAGCACGCTCTTACCTGGCACGTGCCAATGCCAGCCTGCCCAGCGCACACGTGGAACTCATGGATGTAGCCCTGCAGCCACTCACTACTGTTGCAGAGCATGTTATCAACGACATTGACCTTGGCCTGCTGCAGGATAGCTCTACCTGAAGCTGTGAGCAGAGAAAGGAATGAGCTCCCAGCAGCTCCTTGCCCATTCTCCTGGCCTGTCTGTATGTGAACTCCTTCCCTAGGGTTTGGCTCTGCCCCTAGAGAAGTACTGGAGTGCTGTGTCACTGCTGTCTGGCTTTGGGTAGCAGGCCAGGCCCATCTCTCCCGAGGCATACATCCCACAGCCCAACTCTCATTTTGGCTTCTGCTATCAGGAAGCCCCAACCATCTCTCCCTAGTGTGCCAAACTTGCCCTCAGGGCACAGGCCCTTTATGGGAACTCACTTTTTACAATCCTGTCACCCCAGCCAGCAACATAACAGTTTTCCAGCTGTGACACTTTCACTGTGGGACCAGGCAGGCAGGCGGTCTGAATGGAGGACCTGCACCGGACTGGCCGGTCCAATTCCAGCAAGGCGACGTCATTATGCTCAAGGTTAGGAGTATAATGTTCGTGCATGACCAGCCGCTTAATCCGGCGCACTTCCACGTCAGGGCCTGACTGACCCAATGAGGTGGCCCCAAGCACCACGGCCCACTCGCGGAGGGGGCTAGAAGGTAGATGGAGAGAGGGGTGAGAGATAATAGAATCATGTGCTGTGACAGCCCAGTACTCCCCTGCCTTCTTCTTCCGGAGGCAGAGGAAAACAGCACTATGGAGGGTGAAAGTGTCCTAGCATGCCTTAGGCTCCAGAAGTGCAAAGCTGGAGGCTGCTAGAAAGCAGTGGCATGAGCCGAGACTTCTTCCTGGGCAGTCTCTCAGCTGGGCTCTGCAATGCCCTGGCACTAGGCACACTGCAAGGAAATGGGATGGGAGTAGCATGTGCTGGTGGTGTGGGGATATCCCCGTGCCTAGATCCTCCTTACTTTGTGATGTTGATAAAGCAATGGGCAGCTGTGAGGAGCCACTGTGCAGCCACGAGGGTCCCTCCACAGACATGCACAGATATTGGTGGTTTCCAGACGCAACGGATACTGGCAATCCCAGCCCAGGCCCCAATCCCTGGTAAGACATCTGTGCCACCCACGACGCGTGATGAGCTGAAGGAAGCACTCATGGGCCGGAGCCCACAGGTCGTTCTGTAAGCAGAAAGTCATTACTGTCTTGCACAAAGTCTTGCTGCTGTGCAGGTTGAAGGTCAGCCAGCTTCCCGCCCAGCAGAGCCAGGCAACTGTGTGGGGCATGCATCTGTCTGCCTGTTTCTGCTTGAGCCCTGTAGAAAAGTTGTGCCAGCAGCCCAGGTGCTGGCAATAAACTGAAGCTCCAGCCCAGGGTTTTGGAAGCTATGGTTGTGGCCATGGGGGGCAAGCTGACATCCTCAGAGAACTGCCTAAGCCTTGCCTGGGCCCCCCCCCCTCAAAGCCTGGGGCTACTTACCCACAGGTGCCATGTGCAGGCCCGCACAGAGCCAATAGGATGAGGATGCACATCAAAATCATCGCTCTCAGAGACACAGGTCAGCTGCAAGGAGTGAGGGCTCGTCAACTCCAGTGCAGCTGCCAACGTAGTGCCCACAGCACTTGCGTTGCCACAGTGCCCTTGGCCCTGGGACTGATGTCACAAAGGGGCTGGTTCCATGTTCTGGTCATGGTGCTGGCCTCGAAGTGGGGGAGAGGGGCATTGTAGAGTCATAGAACCACAGAAAGGTCTGGATTGGAAGGTACCTTAAGGATTGATGAGTTTCAAGGCCCAGCCATGCACATGGACACCTTCCACTACACCAAGTTGCTCAGAGTCTCATACAAGTGGGCCTCAAACAGTAAAAGAGATGGGGCATCCACAGCTTCTCTCGGCAACCTGTGCCAGTACTGTGTCAACGATACAAGATTTTGCTTGTCATTCAAAACTCTTAGAGAATTTGGAGCAACAACAACAATGAAAAGCAACACACATTCTGATTTTTAAAAACAATTTGTGACGTTTTCGTTTGCTTTGCTTGAGACAGAATAATCAACTAAACAAATGTAACTGTCTCAAGGCCTAAGCTCTTTTGGTGCTGTTTAGAAACTACCTATGAAGAGCTCTAATTGAAAGTAATTTTTCTTGTACAGAAGAAGCTGGAGCCCCTTTACAGTTGAGCTTGTTTATTTAGTTGCTTCCATTTGACTGCTAAACAGCTTATACCTATTTTGAGAGGTATAGCAGAGGCTGTGCATTGGATTGCCATTTCAGTTATGGCCAACAAGCTCATCTCCTTGATGACCAAATACCAATTTTCTTAGCTTTCCTTTGATGAAGTTCAAGGAGGACCAAGGAGATGGAATGTTCCTGCCCAGATATCCAGACTCCAGTTTCAAGTTCCCTGGTGTGCTGTACAGACAAACACACGCAGAAGGATGTCAGCAGCCTAAGACACTCTGCATTTCCAGCTGCTGTCCCCAAGACCTGAAAGCCCCTAGGACCTGTGTTCCCTTCTGCCACTGCACCCCTGCCCTCCTCTCTGAATGGGCACCGTTCTGGTCCTTTGGAGGGACCCTTTCCCTTTGTGCCCGACTTGCCTGCCCATGGCTACATTTTGCAGATGCCAGCTCAGGGAAGCCTTGCCTCCACAGGAGACCGAGTGGGACTGCAAATAGGGTTATCTGTGAAAAGAGACCATTTCTACAGTGACTAAGTCACCATCAGCCACTGAGCACATGTGGAGGAGGAGTGTGGGCAGGACTGAGTGGGCCTTTGGCACTGAGGCTGTCTTTGGATCAGCAGGCATTGCCCCAGAAGGAAAGGGCTGTGGTCCCCTGCAGCGTGAACTGCAGCCCATCAATCCTTTCCTGGCATGCCTTAGGCTCCAGGCTGCCCATCTCCCAGCTGCAGATGAACTTCAGTGCAAGATGTGGCTGGGTTTTTGTTTCTTTGAACTCAGTAAATCTGGTAATTCCCTTCCCCTGCCTTGGTTAGTGGTGAAAAGAGAAGCAAAAATACTTACTTGTTTGTTGCTGTAGTTCATTGGCTTTTAAGGCAGAAATGCTCTTCACGCAGTGCCAGCAGTAGTATTTTGGGTGAAGTGGGCATGAGCTCTAGGCCTTTGCCTTTTGCAAAGGGAAAAAGACAAAAAGAGAAAAAAAGAGAAAAAAAGAGGGAAAATGAAAGAAAAAGAAAAAAAGAGAAAAAAGGGAAAAAGAAAAAAGAGAAAGAGAGAAAAAAGAGAAAAAGAGGAGAAGAAGAGATGAAAAAGAGGAGAAAAAGAGAGGGGGAAGCAGACAAAAAAAGGAGAAAAAAAGGAGAAAGATTTTCCATGGAAAGTGTGTTTGCACCAAAGGAAGTCTGAACCTCATTGGGCTGAAGTTTCACCCTCGCAGGTTCTTGAGGGCCTTTGCTGTTGATGGCCACATCCTGTGGCAAAGTGTGATCTAGGGAGGCCTTTAAGTGTCACAGTTTGGAGATTGAAATTTGCTGTGGTCAAAAGTGCAGGTTTTTGGTTTTGCTTTGGTTTGGTATTTCCCCCAGTATGGGAATTCCCCCTTCCCCCTCTTTTCCCCCTCAGGAAGTGCAGAAACAAAGCAGATTTATTTTTGGTCTGAAACTCTCAACCTCCCCCTGTGTAATAAATACTTTCAGATTCCTACTGCATACAATATAGGCAATGTTATGGGCTGTTTTAGATGGCTGTGGGGAAAACCACAACTCTGTGTTTTTAGAACTGTGCCTGGAGGAAAAGGTGTGCAGGGATGTGATTGTTATGGACTTGCATGGACGCAGGGGTGGGTAATGTCAGGAAGGACATAAGAGAGCTGTACACACCCAGACACAGCTTGTACTCTCCACCTGCTATACAGATGAAAGGGCAGCAACTAACCAGGGAATGATGAGCAATGCTGTCAATATTCCGTATGAGAAGTCGGGAGTCTCTGCTGAGATCCTGGCAGAAGAGCCTCCACTATTGTGCATTTGTCCATTGCACAAAGTCCCCATTTGTCACAGCAAAATGTGCCGTGACACTCCATGGATAAGCACAGTTATTTCCACAGGTTCTTAAAAATATTACAGGTTTTAAACCAAAGGGAAAATCCTCCCCAGAGGGTCTGGTGTGAGCCTTCACCACAGGCCTGGATAATTCATGGTTTGATTTCTCACAGAGGCTGCTCCTAGCTTGGAGAGGTCAGAAGAATGATGTGATGGCTGCAGACATTGGTCTGTGCTTTTCTTTTTTTTTTGTTCTTGAGTTCATTTCATGGGACTGATTTGATCTTGTCACCTTGTGCCATGAAAAGATTTTTAAAAAAACAGCTGCGTCATGAACAAACCTGAGTTGTCCAGCCAAAGCTGAAATCTGAGGTCTCATAATTTCAGGACATTTGTTACCAGCACTTGTGGCAAAGCTTGGGCAAAATGGACTTGGAAGAAAGGCCTCCAGCATTGAGGGACACAGTGAAAATGAAATCAAGAGAAGTTGGCATTTCCTCCTGGGATGGACACACTGATTTAACTGTGGTTTCTGCATCAACTGTCTCCCCAATATCAAGAACAAATGTCACCTTTTTGCAGACCACTGAATCCTGTGCAAGGGTGTGCACATACCACTGGTGACGCAGAGCCATTGGCATCATGAACCCCATAGCTGGAAGCATCAGAAAGAGGAAGACTTTGCTCTGACAGAGCAGCACTACCACTGTAACAATCCACATCACTCACTAATCTCCCTGGGGCTATGCGCGCACAACGTAAGGTCTTCTACAAGCATGTGGCTCGTAGTTCTTCTGAGGAAAAGTGGCATTGTTTAGCAAGACAACATTTTTCCAAACTTTTTTTATGTAAGGCAGTTTAAATGCATAATTTAGCTAAAACCATGTTCCTTAGAGGGGTCCTGCCTTTAAGGTGGAAATGTGAAGGAAGAAAGCAGTCTATCCTTATGTGGAGATGAAATAGATGTTTCTCCTTCATGGCTCTGGGCAAGCCTGCAGAAAGTAAGGGCCTAGCCCAATATCTATAGCCCATCTGATGCCCACTTTGCATATGAGCATGATAGCCACAGCAACAGGATGGAACTTTGTCTTCTATCCCCAGACATCCCACCGCAGTGGGTACAGTTCATCCTCAGGACCAAGTAAGATGAGCAGCACATCCCTCATGACTTGTTCTCTGAGCTGGATGAAATCTGTATCAAAGAGGCTGAAGATGCCGAGTGGAAAGAAATGGCAAGGCAAATTCCTGCTGCTGGTTGCGATGGGAGAGAAGTGGCCATGCTGGCAGTACTCTTGGGCTCTGCTTTCTGCTCTCTGCAACACGATGCTTCTGCAGCTGCATGTGCTGATGTGAGGAGCCTTCTTCTCTTGCCACTCCAGAGCTTTGGCAAAGGGGTTGGAGATCTGAAGCTGATGAGGAGATGAAAGACAGTACCAAGTGCTGGTGTAAGCCCTATGTGGCCACTCTGTCCTTGCAAAGCCTCTGAGCTGAGGAGCTGCATCACTAATGAAAAGATGCTGCTGGACAACTGTGCCAATAGCATCAAAGACACTGAAGGTAATGTGGGAGTCACATCTCTCTGGAAGTGGCCAAGCTTGGCTTGTCACAGTGTCCTTCACTCCCAAATCTGCCCCAATGATGCGTTCTTTTTCAAAGGTCCCACGGTATCTTTAAATTCTGTATTCATCCGTCTAACACTGCTAAGGCTGGCTCATTAAGTCAATTCCTAAGGCATCCAAGGAAACATTTGCTTACTACAGCTTATTAGTCTGCATTTTGCACAGCCCCTAGCACCTAGTGTGCTACACTTGGTAGTCTCACGTACTAAGTACTACTTAGTTATACTAAGTACTTCGACATCTTGCATTACCTGGGTTAGCTTGAACAGTTCAAGGTTTTGTCCTGCACCTCTAGCTAAGCTTAAGCCTCACACTAACCCTAACCAGAACCCACCTAATGGGACACCCAGCTCTCTCTGGTGCTCAGGGAGAAGTGGCAGTCCTCACCTTCTCTTGCTGGCTTTTTCACAGCCCTCCTAACAGTGGGTTTCTGCTCTTTGTCTTGCACTGACACCTCATCCTTTTCCTGACCCTCCTCCTGCCCTAAGCCCATGTCCAACATGAGCCTTGCCAGCAAAGGCTGTCTGCCTTGCACCAGGTCTTGGCCATTTCAGTCTTCATCAATTCCCAATACACTCAAAAAAGGAGAATTATATTTAAGCATTTCTCATGGAAGGAGGAGTTGACTCCAATACAACTTATTAACAGGGCTGGAGACTCTGTAACAGAAAAACAATTTCAAAACCTCTACAGCTGACATAACAAAAGTATGCACATGTGACAAACAGTAAAATAAAAAAAACCTCCTCAGCTTTCCATATTTTCTTGGTACACTTTCCTGTCTAAATCTCAGCTCCATGTTATTTCTTCATAGTTATCACTAAAGCATTTGAAAAGAATAGTAAATTTTTAAAATTCCAGAGCAGAAATCAGGAGGAAGATGGGATCCTCTTCCACAGTTTTGATTTTAAATTTTTTAAGACTCAATACTATGGCCAGGGATAAAACACATGTGAGGGGACAGAAGGGATAGAAAAGTGTAAGTTTACGACTGACTAGTAGTGACTAGAAAAAAAAGATGACATGGATACATATATGTATGCACATATATATGCACACACATACACACAAATATTCAAAGACAGAAATAGTATTTCTGTAGAATTTCCGAGATTTAAAATAAAGGAGGAATCAAAGTAATAACACATGAGAGTATAAAAACTCCAAGAATATACTTAATTGAAATTCTTATTCCATAATTTAACCACAGTTCCAAATCTCCTTGCATGAATCCACAAAAGGTATATTGGTAGTGAAAAAAAAAGATAAAAAGGTATTTTTACTCTTGCATGTATTGTATATATATACTGTACCTCAAAAATGGCTTTTTTCACCACTTCTGAAAGAAATAGATTGCACTGCAGGTATTTAACCTTTCTAGTGTAGCACATTAGGATTTTAGCTCCTATTCTTTACAAGACTTTGAGAACTTGTCTCACAAGATTTTTCACCATAGTAGAAAAACAAATAATTAAAATCTAAATTAGAAGTTTTCCTAAAACTGGTGCCATAAAAAGTGAGCAATGATGACAAATTATATTGTGATTTGCGAGTTATCAGGCAATGAAAGACCAGAAGTTTACAAAAATGAAGTGACTGACACATTTAACTGCAAACCCTGTGCAGTAAGTGGTGAAAGTCAGTAGTCAAAAGGGCAGAAATCAGTAGTCAGTCTAAGAGATGAATCAACCTGGAAAAATACAATTTTGTGCAGTTGGTCAGAGACCAATACAGCAAAATCAGTTAAAGTTTGATGATTAATGATGAGATTCTTAAAACTATCTGATAATTTCCGAGTAAAAGTTCCAAGGTCACACCACTGTTTCTGGAAATCCCATTTCCAAAACACTTGGTTTTCCTATCTGTTTCTTCTTTTCCATATTACCACCCAGCTACTTTATATATCAAAGTGTATACTGGTAGCATAAGATTTTTTTTTTTTTACGTGTCATTCCTAAAGAACAGTATGAAAATAAAAAATGCAAACTTAAATCAAATTAGAATTGTATTTATTTCACCTCTTGAACTTTGTGACATTCACTAATACTTAGGTATCTGAAATATAATTCTGTTTCACAATAGCTTCTATGTCTATAAATGTGGAAACCACATACAGTTTTGCATTAAGAAAAGAATCTACTGCTCAATGAGCAGTCTGGAAAGAAGTAACAGTTCATGGTAACTCTTTCTTACCTGACAGTATTAACCCACTGCCATGAAACTGTAACACAACTCCAAAGGAAAGGGCATATGTTTCACATATAAAATTATATTTAATCGTTTGTGCAGATGTTTGGTCTACAGATGAAAACAGTTTCAGGGTAAATACTTACATATTGCTCAAAAATGCTTCAAGGAAAATAAAAATTTATCTGAGACATGCCCTGAGCTATCTAGACTCCTTAATAGTGCAATGTTGCAGTGATGCCTGGTTTCACCCTGGCTTTTGCAAATGAAACACAACAACTGCTCACAGAGCTCCTAAATGGCTGACACAGCACAGTATTATATGCACTACAGCAGTTCTCGTAGCTTTGCCAAGTTTCTCTCCATCCACTGGATATTGAGCTGAATTGTGTCGATTGCTTCTTTTACACAACGCAGTTGAGAACTCTCCTCTGATTTTGACTCAAAAAATGACTTGACCTGCACAGCAAGAATAAAGAAAGAAAAAGAAGATCTTAATTAAAATCAACACTAGCCACACAAATAGGTTTAGCAGCAGAGACTATACACATGCAGGAAAATCCATTTTCGGGAATCATTTGCAGTAAGCAAATCTCTCAGAGGAGTTCCCAAAATGCCATGAAAGCATTTTCCACGGATACAGCAGCAATAACTCATTTGGTTTCAATATACAATTCCACCAATAAACATTCATTTACCATACCACAAAGCAAACAGAGAGTCTGCAGAGTTCTGGAAAAGGAGCCCTATTCTGTGATAAAGAATTGGTTGTCGCAAACAACCCTCTTCAGCATTCGGGAACAGCCCCCACACCCAATCATCATTATAACTGTCAATGCTAACACTTAAAATATTATATATCAAACCATTAACAACTATCTCTACCAAATTACCCGAATGAAAACATTAGACTAAACCTTAATTAATTCTTAACACATTAACTTCAAGGCCTTGTTAGGGAAGACAATTTCTAAAAGCTATTAACCTAGCTCTTGGGTAATATTCAACTTCCACAATAACTCTTTGGGATTGCTGACAGGAAAGAAACAGCATAAAGCAATTTTTATGGCACACTATCACATTTCAGAGATACAGAAGGCATAGCTTGTTTACAAAATCTAGACCAAAATTATATATAGATCAAATAATTATTTTGTGAGACAGTGTGTTCCAGTGTACAGAAAAATACAACAGTATAAACCAATAACTGGGTTCAACTCTGTAAAGCAACTCTGTCACAGACTCGATATATAATCTCCCAGGTGTTTATGCCTGTATTTGCCATGTATGAAATAGGGAAAGCAACTGATGTATATCCTTGCAAAAGGGTGTCAAGGATATAAATAACATGTGAACATGTGTTTTTATCATCCTTCAACCAAATGAAAATAGCATTGGCACTAGAAAATATCCCTTTCTGGTAGATTAAGCCACCAACCTCAAGTAGATGTGCCTTTGTTGCAAACTGAGAAGTTGAACAGCTAACAATATTCTGGATAGTATATGAGCCTAGGTGAAACCTGAAAGACAAACAAATATTTTAAGATGCAGTTTTGGTATATGTATGCATTCTTTTCTACTATTTCTACTTTTTTGTTTAGTAGTTGGAAATTATTAAAAGCACTTAAATTCAATAGCTTACACTACAATTACATACCTTATTTTTCAAAAGAAATATACGGTCTTAGAAATCCAAGCCTCTAGGTCCCTATTCCCTCTAAAAATGTAATGTCAGAGCAAAAGCCATGGAAAATTTTCAAACTTCTATCACAGATCAAACAGTAAAGAACTGAGGACACCACACAATGAATAGCAAGACCTGTATTTGTGGTATGTATGTGTTCTAAAGCTCTACTATAATTAAACTTGCAACCATGTTTTGTTTCAAGTGAGGTAACTTTGTAATACTGGTTATGAAGTGCCTGCTAGAGCAGAAGTTTTCACTGAGGAGAAACTTTTTTAGCAATGTGAAACTGTTTAAAATCAAAGCAGAGGTTTAGACATAGAGGTTTCCAGTACTGTTAGCATTTTGAAGATTTGGGGGACCAGCTTTCCTGATGGGTACCCTTCAAGGCCACTTAAAGAGAACATATTTCTGAAGCAAGTGGGATATTTTGGTTACTTGGTTTTAGGAGTGTTGCAACAATGCAGCAGAAATAAATGCTGAATTAATTCCCTGGATCTCCTTTTGAATCCATTTGATCCACATAAATATCCTGTAACTGAACCAATCATCTTAGAGACAGCAACCTTTCAAGTGAAATTAAGATCAAGACTGTTTAGAATTACTCTGAGGTTCTAGGAAGCTCCAAAGCCCCATCAATGACTGGTGAGACTTCTAGGTTTATGTAGCAAGTTATATTTGTAAACTCTGATTTTAAAATATTATTTACAATTCTAACATGAATCTTCTTATTTGAATGCAACTATTTATTGTCTTGTTTGAAAGAAACGAACAGGTGCTTTTGCCACTGTGAGTTTGAAGTTTCAGCTGCATCAGAAGCCTTACTTTCGTGTAAGCTTTTCCCAGTTCTCTTTGACGAAGTCCCAGGCCAGCAAATACCCAGGCAAACTCTGGCTAACAGTTGCTATAATGTGTGAAAGCTCCTGTGACCTGATGATTTCTCCTTCAAGACTGTTCTGCATTAGCCTAGAAGACAAAGCATATGAAAAGAGACAGGAAAAAAACACCTATTCATACGGTCACATGGGTTTCCTGAAAGTCCTCAATTAGATGGAAAAGATGATATAATACATCAAGCAAGCAACTTCAGGCATCTGGAAGAAACAGATGTTACATTTTATTACAACAACTGTTCTTACTAGCTTTAATTTCCAGAAATCAGAGTGACCTTAGCTCTAAACCAAGTACCTGAATTTTCATTGGTGTTGGAAAATATGAAATAAATTCTAATAACTTGTAAAAGAAAAACAATACATCAAAGAGGTAAGAGAGGGAAGCTGAAGACTAAATTAACAGGACAAGTTTGTGTTCTTCATGCAGATTTAGTCTAGAGAGGAACATAATGTAAAGTCAAAATTTCACCCAAAAAAAGAAAGGAAAAAAGAAGAAGAAAAAAACTCCAACAAAAAAATACGTCAATTAGTTATTACTTTGATTATAAAGATATACCAATCTTTTAAGGTTCTAAAGAACAGCCTGCAATTTTGCTACCTGTACTGCAAAAGCTGAAATTTTGTGTTACCAGTAATGCAAAGCCTTTAAGTTCAATTCTTTTCTCTTTATTTATATTCAGAATTTGGTCTTTTGTGCTGCTCTGTTACATAAGTTGTTTTTAAGAGAAAATATCAAGTTCTTCATGTGTATGGAAGCCTGTGCAAAACATTTGAATGGATTTTCTTCAGTACTCAGAAATTTTTTCAACAGTAGAAAAAAGGCAATGCACTTTTCCACGAAGATTTTATCACTTGTAATTTACACAGCATACAACTTTTTGGCTCCTTCATACCAGATCAGTTTTCTGGCATCTTCTGTGCTGGCCAAGGCTTCAATCATTTTGCTTTTCTCTGCCTCAGAAACTGAAGAGGAGTACATCTTCAGGAGGAATTCCCAGCCATCATTAGACCTGGCTCCAACTGCAAATATGGCTTTCATAACATCACTAGGCAGACTACAGGGAAAAACAAAAGCAACAAAACAAATAAACAAAGGGGAAACAAAAATTCTCACCTAAGAAAAGAAGAAAGAAGTCACAAAATTAAACTATTAAGTTGAAAGAGATGCCTCTCTTTCAAGCAATTTGATTCTGTAGCAATTGTTAAAGTTTGCTGGACTGAATTCACGCCAATCTAATATTTTCAGTCACTAGGAAAAAGCAAATCATTTAGTTACATGAAAACAAAAAAAAATTGTACAAAAACCTGAGAATTTTCTATGGCTCAAAATGCACATGAATCCAGAGCAGAATGAATTCTGCATGATAAAACAGTGTGCTTTGGCTTTGCCTCTAAGTAATCTTCTTTTAGCATGCAGGTCAGGAAACGCAGATGAAAGTAATTTGTGTCTGGTTTTGCAGTCTCAGTTAACGAGACTGGAGACAAAGTCCAGCACAGTCATCCTTTCATTGTGAAACAGCAATTACTTTTACACATGGAACAGTTAAAGACAGAATTATGTTCTTTATCAATACTAAGTCAGTGGTGGTGGTGTGGGGTTTATTTTGATTGTTCTGTTTGTTGTTGGGGTATTTTTCCCCAATGCAATGGTGGCAATGCAACAGGAAAACAGATGGGTAAGAGAAGTGGAAGCTCAGTTTTTGTGGTACCTTTCTGTTTCATTAGACTTCATCCATGTCTCAAACATCTCAGTGGCAGTTGTTCTACAGTTTCTTATATCATGGGTGCAGGCAAAAGCCAGCAGTGTTGACCGGAGCTCTCGTTCAGATGGGGTCCCATTATCTGTCCAGTGCTGTTGGTCAATTTTACCTCCAAGCAAGTGCTCTATCCTGTGCTAAAGGAGGAAGAAGTTACTAGCAATAGCTAATTCCTTCCAAGAGGATTTTCTATGTACAAAATTAGTTTAAAGTAAGGGGGGGAAAAAAAGGTTGAGCTTTAGAACTGTGGAAGCTAAATACAGCAGTTTTTCATCTATTTATTCCAACTTACACATATTGTTTCTTACCTGTAGGAATAAATATCAGATACCACATAAAGCTGAAAGACGGGCCAGGCTACATCTTAAATTGCACATGAAAACTGCAGACTACTCTTCGAGCCATGGCCCAGACTTGCTTGTAAGCATATTGCAATCTCAACTAACTACAATTTCTGTATGTTTAACTGCTTTTAACTTCACCAAGCACAGTTAATATACCTTTGTTTAGCACAAAGAAACAACTTTTGTCTGTCTATAGGCTGAACACCCTTCAGTTTTGTAGTTCTGTAGCTTGCAAAAACCACAGCTGGGTGCCTGATCAGCTATTACACCTCAGCTGCAACTTTTGAACTTAACTAAAATTGCACAGACACTGCATTGCAAACGAGAGCTTGGGCTGTTTAATGCAAATACGTAACAACTTCGGGTAAATTAAAATAGTGCTTTATTTTTCTTATGTTTCTTTAAGCACTCACTAATTATCCCTATCTAACATAAAGAAAAAACATCTGCTATTTTATCTAATCATTTAATAGCTTTCTTATAGACTAAATCCCTTTACTGATGTTTTAAAATGTAAAGCAGCAAGGATCATCATCAGTAAATGAATATGGAGAAGAAGCTCCATAATAAGAAGGTAAACAGAGGAAAGAAAGACATATCCTCATCAAGAACTGAACCTATAATATTGATTTCACTGCCAAGTCTGTAGCACTATAGTGTATTAACCTATTACACAACTGGAACAGGACAATGACAACCATCCTTGTGTTTCTATTTTTACAGAAAACAGTTCAATTTGTTTCTTCTGTCTCTCTACAAAGCAATTAGAGCTACGATCTCCAGCCACTCTAACTTTTGAAAATATATTTTCTGTACATGAAAAGTACATAGACTCTGTTTAATTACATATTTGTACTGAATTGACCTGTATGGGCACTTTAAGACAGCCCCAGACACCACTGAGTTCCCACTGCACCACACTCCCTAAAAAACAGTTTGGGGCATTTGGGTATGGTATGGAAACAGGGGAAGGAGAGGGGAAGAAGATGATCCAAAAAATGTAGCATTTCAATAAGAGATCATTAGAAAAAGCTGGTGAGATTGGCAACTCTCTAGAATCCCCATCCAACTTTGTGAAATTACTGAATATGTTCAGCAGTCAACATGCAACAAGATAATGTAACTATAAAGAACATTATAGCAAATTATTTCAAATTACAACTTATGAAAAACTAAGACATACCATGACTCGTGCTGCCAGTTGTTGTTCACCGTTTTTGTCTAAAAGATTGTATATAAGACTCAGCTGAAACAACGCTTGAGTAAGCGGTGCAGTGGTGTCCTCTTTGTTAAGGTAATCAATCAACTCAAAGGCCTTTTCCAGAGACTCTCTTCCTAGGCTATGGGTCAATGAACACAAGCATTAAAATGGATTACAAAACAAAAGCACTCCCTGAAACAAGATCAGAAGTGATGCTTTCCATTATACTAACAGAGAGATAAATGAATAGAGGGAGTGACATAAGAAACAATTTACATGTAGAGATTTTCATGTTTTAACTTCAGTAAGATTACAACAAAGCAACAATGACCACTAACACACCTTCAGTTAACAAAAACTGAAAATGGGTAAGGAAGTGTGGCAAGGATGTCTGAAAATATTTACCATAAATGAGGGTACTCAGATACAGTAGCAGCTTCTGAAGAGACTATCCACAATGTTCAACCTCACCTGCTCTGACAGTGGTGGTGAAAGACATGAGAGGGCACCAGTAAAAATTTCAGAGGGAAATAGCTTACTTTTCTAAAGTGGAGCACTAGAGTATAGGAAAACAGTCTAGTAGGCAGATTATCAGACACTAAAGAAAACAGTGTCTTCCAGAAATGGAAACTATCATGTGGCTCTATGATTCAAATAAATAGATGATGCTATAAAAAACAGGGAGGTAACATCTAGCACCAATATGGAAGCATCAGTGAACAGTTTCAACAAGGCTACTGAAGACTGAATTAAAACTTCTCTAAAGCAGTTGTCTCCAGAAACTAAATCTGATCTTCTGTGACTTGGAAAAAACTCCAAACACATATTAAATATGTTTTCCAATACAGAAGTCTTACCGTGCAAGGTTGAAGATATTATTGATCAAATTTGCTCTGTCTTTAGGACTCAGAGCAGTGTGGTTTCTTTTCAACAGATCAATCAGTGTTTTCCAGTCTTCAGCATAGTGTACTATGTAATAGCCATTCATGTCCACATTGAATTTTATCCATTCCACCTCTTCTGGAAGTTCAATGACAGCTAGTGGACAGACAATATTTTATCAGCAGAAACAAACATTTAACAACTGTTTGTTCAAATCAAAGTCTATAAAGTAGACCAGTTCCAGAGAGACAGTAAACTCTTACACACTATTTGCCCCTACTATGAAGAAGGAAAAGCCAGAATTAAGTCTTTGAAAGGCAGCTCAAAAATTCCAGGTTGTACTTCCTCATCCTTCTTCCTATATTTGACTGAATGAACATTATCACAGTCTGCCCCAAGTTGCATCAGTTAATTTTTCTCCTCCTGTCCAGTTCTTCTTTCAAACAGCCCCACCTACTGTTCCAAACACAGTATTTTCCTACACAATTAAATAAAATAAATATTTCAGCAGAAAGTTACTTCCTAACATTTCAGCAAACTGGCAGACCAACTTTCTCACTACTTGCTTTCTAAAGAAAATGCAGTTTGAGAGATTGTGTGTATGCATGGTGATGAAAATCATTAGCTTTTACAAATTTCAAACCTGTGCTTCTGATGCAGTTGCTGTCATTTATTTATACACACAATGCTATAGGGAACCAACTCTCTGATGGTGACAACATCAGCAGTGGTTTGCTCCAGACCTCTGTAATTATTTTGTACCCTGTACATCTTCACCTTCACATCTTACTCAAGGGTGTTCTCAGAAAAATCATGTATCTGTAACACTTAAATAACTTGCTACCAAAGCTTTGAGTCACGTACCTGACTTCTGATCCAGTAAATAGGCATTAGTACAATGGGTAAAGTTGCACCTATTTGTTATGTAAGTGAGAGGAATATGCCACAGGTAACTGCAAAGGAAAACAATTGTTTACTGACATATTATATACATATTATCTCTCTTGAATGGTTTAATTTAAGCACTGTTGTATACTAATACTACTAGAATCACTGAATGCTGTGTAAAATAATAAAGTATAAATCTCAGTTATGTAACCAGAATATGATGAAAGAATAAATGCACAGCATGCACATAAATTATTTTTTCAGTCCCACCATGCTGAGAAATGGATAAATTTTATAAAACAGCTTGGGTTTCAAGAGACCTTTTAAAATCATCTAGTTCAGCTCCCCTGCAATGTGCAGGGACATCTTCAACTAGATCATGTTGCTCAGTGTCCCATTCAATCTGGCCCTGAATGTTTTCAGGGATTGGGTATTGACCACCTCTCTGGGCCACCAGTAGATTTGTTTCACCAACCTTATCATAAAATTACTATTCTTTATACCTAGTCTAAATCTACCCTCTTTTATTCTAAAACCATTATTCCTTGTCCTATCACTGCAGAACCTGCTAAAAGTCTGTCCCTATCTTTCCTTTAAGTACTTGAAAGAATGCAGTGAAGTCTCCCCAAAGCCTTTTGTTCCTCAGGGTGGCAAGCCCAAACTGTCTGTCTGTCCTTACAGGAGAAGTGTTCTGTTCATCTGATTGTTTATGGGAACCTCCTCTGGGACTCACTCCAACAGGTCCCTGTCCCTCCTGTGTTGGGACCCCAGAGATGGATGCAGTGTTCCAGATGGGGTCTCACCAGAGTGGAGCAGCGGGGCAGAATCCCCTCTCCTGCTCTGCTGCTTTGGATGCACCCCGAGATACAACTGGAATTCTGGCCTGTGCGTGCACATCACTGGCCCATGTCCAGTAACACCAGTCCCCCCAGGTCCTCCTTTGCAAGGCTGCTCTTGATCTGTTCATCCCCCAGCCTGTGTTGACACCGGAGGTTGCCCTGACCAAGAGCCCACTGCTTGAGTTTGTCCACATCCTGTGGATGGCATCCCTTCCCCCAGGCACATCAACTGCACCATTCAGTTTGGTGTCATCCACAAATTCTCTGCAGGGGCACTTGATCCCACTGTGACATCACTGATGAAGATCTTAAACCGCGCTAGTCCAACACGGACCCCTGACGGACTCCACTTTTCCTAGTTCTTCTTTCTCAGTTCCAGTATGCTCGGTAGCTTGTGCAAAATCACACAGACAGTAAATCTCTGTCTGCATCAGAAATTCATCCAGTATTATTTTTATCTGAGTCCAACGTTGTTTTTCTGATCTTTTACAAGTTTTAACTAAACTTAAAAAATGATCCACGTACATGACTCAAATTCCAAATCACGGTATAGAAACCATGATCAATTGCATACCACAAAGACTTTCTTAAGTGAACTGCAAGCTCGAAGAATAAATCCCAAGGAGGCTCATAAAGATTATAAAGTCTTGGATATTTAGAGAAAGCACAAGTCTGAGTGGGATGAAAGAAGCTGCACCTATTAATCTGATTTTGACAGGGACCCCTTCTATGTATGACTCACACAGAGTGCTCTTCTTCAACACCTTTTCAGACACGCCCCAAGTTGACATGAACTAGAAACAGAAATTACTTAGCTTAAAAATCTTTCCCTTCTTCCTGTACCTTTCAACCCCACACTTCTTTTCTTCCTCCACGTAACAAAAATAAAACAGAGCCCTCTAAACTCCTACATTTGCAGAGACAGATTTCTTTCACAGACCTAATTTTCCAGAAGACGATGCAAAGAACTCAGCTCCTGTTAAAACTTCAAACAACTGAATAAAACCTCAAAAGAATTCACACTTACATATTTTTGTTAGAAAACACTGTTGAGGTTCATAAGGTAAGTTATATTTGCAGTAAACGAAATTTTAATATTACCAACTGCCACATTTTTGCTTCTTCAGTATTTGCATATGAACTTCCTTTTAGGTTTTGGTACAATGGATATTGCCTCTGTTATATATTCAGTCATTTGTTGTCATGCAGTAATGCCATCTTAAAATTTCAAAGCCAAGCAAGCATTGATTCTAGCTTCTCTACCTTCCTCTAAAAAAGCCCAAGATGTACACTGAATTTTGAAAGTAAGAAGCAGAGGCTCTAAAGTAGGATACATGCATCTGTAACCTCTGTAAGACTTCTGCAACCTGCCTTTCTTCAGATTCTTGTTAAACACACAAAACCTTCTCAAATGTAAAGAAACCTTTACTTATGAAATCTGCCTTTTGGTATTGAAAACCAACTCATGATGTCAAGCTTAAAAGCTTCAGGAAAGGACGCAAAGGGTGTCACCGATTTTTACCAGTTGCTTCAGTGGAAATAGACATGGACCTTCAAGCAGATACTAGATGTGTGAATTGCTGTGCCAAATTCTCTATTGCTACCTGCCTTCAAAGGAAACACTAAAAGGCCTGAACACAAGTGAGAAAGAGGTACAAGGTTTAAGACAGCAGCTTGCTTTTAATGGATAAAAGATATTAAGAAGGTAATAACCTTGCATCTGATGTCCAATTTTCTAGTTCCACGCGATACAAAAATTTCTCTTGTTGTACTGAAATAATCTTTCCCTTTCGGACAACAGTGACTAAAGGAAATCCTTTATGTACAATCCAAGTCTTCATCATTTTTTTTACATCTAGTGTTCCATTGGTAATCTGTAAAAACAAACGTAACATAACAAGAAAATAGCAAATGGAGAATACTTAACTTTCTTCTTAAGTTACCAATTATGTAATAGTACGATTTTGCATCTGTAAACAATCACTTTGACAGTGAACTTGTACATTTCATAAGCAACAATTTAGGGGGACAAGTGGTTTTGATTTAAAGTTGAGGGAATCCTAGTCAAGCAATAGAAAGACAAATTGGAAACATCAGGTAAGTTGAACTGGTATGTAATAAGGGTGGAGAGAGAGTGTTACAGAAAAGAAAGCTACAGTAAACTCCCAAGCCCTCGCCACCCTTTGTCTTTCCCTATTGGTATGCTGACATTATGTGAGTGTTTCAGGTTGAAAAATCTTTTTTTAATTCTGGAATGAATATTAGAAATTGAAGTAGACTCATGGTGTTCGTACAACAAACCCACATATCCTTTATAAATTAATATTTTTCCCCTCCCACTTACCAGCCTTTGCATAGCTTTACATTTGACCTCTTCTAATCTCTAAGGAACTGTTAGTACCACAACATCCCCTCTGAGGACAAGTACTTAACACTGTCTATATATCACCATTTCTTTATCAGCAGAACAATTTACCTTGAAAAAGATAATATGTCTCCCAACTTGCAAAAATGTGGTTTAAGCTAAGCTATCAGGAACATAAGAAAATTAATATATCATTATTCAAGTTATATTTAACTTTTACCAACCTACACCATGTCTTTTTCTAGTTCAGAGAAGCATCTTACTGCCTGCTGTTCTCTGTTCAAGCCTATAGGTACAGTTCACCCTCATGGGAAAATACGGTATTATTTATGTAGAGAATGACCATAAACCTTCAACAGGGGCTTAAATTCCAGGGAAGCAATTATCTATCAAATGCTTCTAATTTATAGAATTTGAAGTCTACCTGTTTGGGATTTTTTACTGTTTACATACTTCTCCAAACCACTCTGGCTAAATCTTCTTCCTCTATCTTATTATCACAAGCTTTAATTGGTAACACAGTGTTGCCCACTGCTGGTTACTTAAAGACTGGCAGAAAAGTTTGTGTGTAATCTGTACAGAGACATGAGTAAATTTGAAGTTTGCTCCACTGAAATAATTCTATTCCAATACACAATCCCTAATCACCTGAAATTAAATCAATTATTAGAAATTATAGGTTCATAGTTCATCTTAGCAAGAATTTATTGTCAATAATTTATTTTATTGATGTCTCTTCTTTGAACAGCAGCTCCTAACTTCAGTGAAAGCAACACAAGAAACTGATTTCATCCTTCTTCCTTCTAGGAAGTTTCCTTGCCATATACCACATGTTTCTTTTAATGCCCATACAGTTTTTTCATTTTCACTCCAACTATGATTGACAGGGGCCCTTTCTGTTTTATTTTGACAGAGAAGGTTAAGACTTAAGAAATGAGAGTGTATTTTGCTGTGTGAAAAATGTGTACAAAAATTTATGTTTAAAGAAAATGACACTCATGGTTTGAATTTTTAAACACATTCAGACTAGACATAATTACGGGCAGCAAAAGGGAAAAAGAGCCAATCAATTTGCTGAATATCACAGGGGTTTTTCCTATTACTATAACTACGGAAACAACTGAAAAGTATATCAACTATCTCAATACATGGTAGTACTAATGAGTTAATTGTTACAAGGAAGACTCAGTGAAATAGTACATATCTAAAACACAGAATGATCAAGTCCAGACAGAGTTATGACCTCTTGAAACTTTGAAAGAATTTTGTTTCTTTTCCTTTCTTTGAAGAAACTTTTAACTAGCCTGGACACTGGCTAGAGTTCAAGGGCGCTAATAATGGTATCAGTCAACTCAAAGATCAGATAGGAACACAATATTTTTGGTGAGCTACTCACTTTCATCTAGTTCATATAATTTTAATTATTCAGACATCTACTGGAGGAAAATATTACTAAGCAAAAACTTTCTATCAAGCTCCTGGAAGGGATGAACCTTTGACACCAAAAACAGGGAGAATAATCAGACATGAAGCCTGCCTAGATTTTACTGTAAGTCAACGGAATCTGGCTCAGAATCTGAAGGTGCAAGATCATCAGCAAGCAAGAGAAACGAAGAATTCAAGATATAAGAAAAAAAATTAGGACAAAAAGAGTACCAAAGCAAAAGAAAATGGACACAGGTACAGTACATTTCAGTAAATTCAGAACAGCAATAAGTGAAAATCAGTGGGAAGAAAGTAGTGCAGAAAACGGACACCTTCTCAGGGAAGCAAAAGTAATAAAAGCACAAATATAGACTAACCCATTGCAATACCACGGGGAATTGGAAAGCATAGGAAAGGGGAATATGCTTTATATGCATATGAAAGCATATGAAAGTGTAGGCTGTGTAAAAACACAAAATGGACAGCATTAACACTCACGTGCAAAAATCCCACAAAACATACCAGAGACTCAATCACAAAATGAGGTGCAGGCAGAAGTGGATAGAAGAAAAGGCAAACATTTTAAGAAGTGTCAGAAAACATATAAAGAACCAGTTGGTGGGCTCCTTCACACAGAAGGGTAACTTCTGCCAGATATCCAATTTCTGCTGACATCAGAAAAAACTAACTATTAAATAAGCATCAAATAGAAAGGGTTGTTTATCAATAAAAAAGGAAATACACTCTGAATTCTCAGACTAGATGTTACTAAGTTTGTTGGATGTGATTTATTTAGCAATACTAATACAGGCAGTGAAACAATCCCAGAGTTGGAAACAATTACTTTTTGACTCTCATAACATGATAACTGAGATTCTAAAAGAGTGAAGAAAGAGGTCTGCTGAATTTGCAGGAAAGCTGAAGCAAACACTAGGGTAATAATAAAAATAATAATAAAAGCCAACAACTATTCTGAGACAGAGCGACAGACAAAGTAAATAGTCTAAAGTTTTGAGGACGACTTTTTTCTTGTGTTGTGGTAAAGTTAAGTCCAGCATTTAGTTAGTTAAGCTCTCACATTACTTAAATGTGAGGCATCTGAGAAAGGCTGAGGAGAGGAAAGTCTGTTTCGCATTATAAAAACCACCTTTCTACCAGAAGACTTCTCTGTCACAAGAGAGTCACAGACTGCTATCAGCAACAGTCAATCACTAACCAGCAAACTAGTGACTATGTTATGACTAAACATGCAAATTTAAGGCCAACTGTGACAGCTGACAATAACTAAGAGACTCCAGTTCTGCAGAAATCCAAATGTCATAATGTAGATGCCAAGAACCAAAATGAAGTATTAAGTCAGTACCCTGCCTAGCACTCAACCTCTGCGAGGGAAGCTCACATGTATTTCAGAGACTTTAATACATACTATGCAGTATACACAAACATTGAGAAATCTGTTCCTTTCCCTTATACCTTAACACTCCCTGAGGTACTCAGTAGCTCTTGCTTGTTAGAATCACTGTCTCTCTCGCACATATTCACTCCTGCTTGAGCACTTCCCCTGCTGCACTCTCTCCTACTGTCTTCCCCTTTCTCCCTTTAACCCTTATGCCCTCCAGCCCTTCCTTGCTCTTTCCCACCTTCAACAACTCTCCACTCAATCATAGAATCATTAAAGTTGGAAAAGACCTCTACAATCATCAAGTCCAGCGTATGCTTGAACTATGATTGATTATCAACTAAGAGATACTAACTGCTGCTTAAATACCTCCAGGGATAACTCCAGCACCTCCCTGGGCAGTCAGTTCTAATGCTTAACTGCCCTTTCAGTGAAAAAAATCTTCCTGATATCCAAGCTGTCCCTTAACACAGCTTCAGGCTATGTCTTCTCACCCTGTTGCTGGTTGCACCTGGGAGAAGAGGCCAACCTCACCTGGCGACAACCTCCTTTCAGGGGATGCACAGAGTGATAAGGTCACCCCTGAGCCTCCTTTTCTCCAGGTTAAACAACCCCAGCTCCCTCAGCCACTTCTCATAGGACTTGTTCTCTAGACCCATCACCAGCTTTGTTGCCCTTCTCTGGACACACCCTAGCACCTCAACGTTCTTCCTGAATTGAGGGCCCCAGACCTGGATACAGAACTTGAAGTGTGGCCTCACCAGTGCCGAGGACAGGGGGACAATCACTGCCCTGGTCCTGCTGGCCACTCTATTGCTGATACAGGCTGGGATGCCATTGGCCTTCTTGGCCACCTGAGCACACTCCTGGCTCAGTCTGGTTCAGCCACTATTCACCAGCACTCCCAGGTCCTTTCTCACTGGGCCACCTTCCAAACACTCTTCCCACAGCCTGCAGCACTGCATGGGGTTGTTGTGACTCAAGTGCAGAACCCAGCACTTTGCCTTGTTGAATTCCATACCATTGGCCTCTATCCAGCTGGTACAGATCCCTCTGCAGATCCTTCCCACTCTCCAGCAGACCAACACTCCTGCCCAACTTGGTGTCATCCAAAAATTTACTGAGGGTGCACTTGATCCCCTTCTCCAGACAATCAATAAAGATATTAAACAGGACTGGCACCAATACTGACCCCTGTGGTACTCGACTAGTGACCATCCACCAGCTGGATGTGACACCATTCACCTCCACTCTCTGGGCCTGGCTGTCCAGCCAGTTTTTAACCCAGCAAAGAGTGCACCTGTCCACACCATGGGCTGCCAGCTTTTTCAGAAGAATGCTGTGGGAGATGGTGTCAAAGGCTTTGCTGATGGTCAGTTAGACAACATCTACAGCCTTTCCCTCATCCACCAGCTGGGTCACCTGGTCATAAAAGGAGATCAGGTTGGTCAGGCAGTACACGCCCCTCCTAAATCTGTGCTTGCTGGGCCAACTCCCTGGTTGTCCTGTATGTGCTGTGTAACGGTACTAAAGATGATTTGCTCCATCACCTTTCCTGCCACTCAGGTCAGGCCAATAGGCCTGTAGTTCCCTGGACCGTCATTCCTTCCTCTGTCCTTCCTGCCGTCTTTCCACCCTCTCTTCCCTGGCCTCTCTGTCTCCCACAACCTTGCTGACTCTGGCCCTTGCTCTCTTCTGCCCAAGCCCTTACTTTCTTGAGCCACTTACACTCATTTTAGAATTAGACACAGCCTTATGCCTGCCTTGTAATTTGAGAGCTGCCTGTACAATCTGCTTTCCTAAAATTTCAGCACACTTGTTAAAATAGAAGCTTCCACAAACAAAGTTGCACTAGTAGAGAGTAACTCAAGACCTCTATGAGGTTGGATTTAGCCACTCCTTGAAAGTAAATTTTATCCTGAATTTTATTACTTTCACTCTGGTCTTAACATACTACCCATGTAACTCTAGAGAGGATATGTCCATACTGGATGGACATGCATGGCAGTACATACCCACTCAGTGATTTTTTGGGATGACACTGAATGTAGCCCTAGAAGCTTCAGGAATCTCTCTATCTATATGAGGGAACTTTGGAATAGGATGAGCAAAAAGTTCAGAGTATTTACCTGCAGTCCATTATCCTATTTCTTCCATAAACAAGGAAACAAATAAAAACTTATGACACTCTTAAAGTAATGGAGAAAATAAAAAAAGAAAAGAAAAGAAGAAGAACAGTATGTCGAAGATGGATACCTCATTCATGCTGTCCCACAAGTCATCACTCTGGGCAGTTCTGTAATTGTGATTATGCAAGTATACCTCAATGCCAGCTTGGAAAACATCCTTAGTGAGATAATGCTTCAGCATCGAAAGAAGTGAAGCTCCCTTTAGGGAAACAAAAAAAAAAAGAAAATTAATCAGTAAATTGAACTTACAGAACTTTTTGAAGCATATGCATATTATAGCTCTTTCACACTACAGAAATAACACAGAAGCCATCAGATTTTATTCCAAATAATAACCTTTACATTCAGTTGCCTTTGAAAAATATTCTTCTAATATTTCATAAACTCCAAATACGGATACAGAAAAGACTAATGCAGTTTGAAAATTTTTCCCAGCTGCTTCAGAAAAAAATTTATTTTAAAGGCTCAAACTAAAATTACAAAATGGACTAGTAGAATTTGACATTTTTTCCAATTAACATAATCTGAAAAATATTGCCTTCTTACTGATATGTCTCTGCTGGCTGCCATTTTTCATTACCAATACCCATCTGTATGGTACAGTACTGCACTTGTGAGTCGGTGTTTAACAATCATATTGTTATTGCAGTTTTATCAAAAACCTAAAAATACAGAAAAAAGAGGAGATACACTTGATAGGCTGGAAATGACTGCAGAAGAAAAAGTACATTTTGATGTGTTTAAATTCAGCCATGTTTTGCAAAAAAAAAAAGTAGTAACTTAGTAGTTTAAGTATCAAAATGGCTGTGAATGTTTCTATGTCACAGCCACTAATAAGTAAATTGCCTGAGGACTTGCATACTGTAGAACTGAATGCAGATGAGCAGCCGTAGATCAAGAATAATTTAAAGGTGCACTGTCTACTTTTGGTACTATTTCTAGGAAAGAAACAACAAGCAAAGGAGAAGATTTTAAAGAGATAATGCATTGTTCTCACACATTCCAAATTCAAGATTTGGAATTTGAGTAACATCTTACCCGAAACTGAAGGCTGCCTGGTTATTCGTTACTCATCAAACTGTAGGAATAGCCCTTAGTACAGTTTTCAATAATATGGCCACAATTTCCTCTACTGTATGCATCCACACTTAACCTACAGCTCTGCTACTTTGTTTCTCCTACTGTCATATCCTTCCATATATTCTGTTGTTACAGGTGGATCTTGTCCTACCCATGAGTGTGAGGTTTACTGACAGTATGCAAAACAGTCAGACTGAAAATAATATTGTACAATAATTTCTGTTCCAGACAGTACAATGTAGAGGTCACCCACTAATCTGTGTCAGCTGGCAGTCCAATACAAATGATGTTGTACAATCCAGTATCAGACAACCCTTTACTTATTAGGGACCACACTCCAAGTGTCTTCTCACTAGAATCACCAAGAACTCTAACTAAGTGATAGGGACAAGGGTAGTGGAATATAAAGACTTCATGCATGAATGAAAAGCTATGCAATGAAATCCTCTGAAACACAGAAGGCAGACATGAAAACACTATTTCTAACAATGTGCAAAACCTCTTTTGGTCAGCTCTTAAAGATGTAGGTTGATACAACTGTATTCAAAATGTGCACATACTGATTAGTAGCAATAAAGTAATAAAATAATTCTCCAAATATAATGGTACACTAATTGAAACTCCAACCCAATCACATAGGGAACTATTCCATTAAAATTATATAGAGAAGTTTCAGTAAAAGACTGACACAATTTGTATCTCTAAAGTTAGTTGGCTACAGACATGATTGTGCCCAATGCATAGCTTCCAGAAGCTGACCAAAAGGGGAATTACTTGAGATAGCACCTCTGAAGCATGAAATAACAGCCATGCCTTTTGATAAAAGGAGAGAATCCAAATTCATTTTGCAACCCAGGTAACCTGAAAATCACACATATCTGTTCTTGCAGTTGAGAAAACAGAGTCCAAAATAAATGGAAGCACATCACTACTGTAGGTCTATCTGGCATTTCAGACTATTCAAGGCTGCCAGACAACAAGTGTTGACTAGTTGAGACTCGCAAAAAGAAGTCAGAGGAAACAAATCAAGACTGTCATGGGAACTGCATTCCACTGAGTAGAGGAAGATGTAGTATTTGACTATTTTCTAGCAAAAAATAGCTGTCCCCATGATTTGTAATTAGATGAAAGGACAAGATAGTGATAGAAAAAAAGTCAGCTAATCCAAAACAAACAAACAAACAAAAGGTTTTCTTTCAACACTACCAAAATCTGGTATCTAAACCCTGAGACAATGTGAATAAAAATTTTGCTAATATAGGTATTTCCTCTTTCATGCGTTTTTAAGCAAGGCACTGAAAGCTTTAATAACACAAGCCTCACACACAGCTCTCACTAGACATTAGAAATAATCATGTTTCAGACAACCAAGATATGCAGTAAAATAATTTATATTCAGAGGCAAGCTTCCAGTTCAGGATGTATCTAAACTATTGGGTGTTTTTTAAATCAGGGAGAGTGTAAGACTGAGTGATTACTTCGGTTTTGTTTTTACTCTTTTTTCAATCACTTGTTACAGTCTGCTATCAGAAGAAGAATACATGCCTAACTGGATATGTTGTTTCACCTACTGGTTCCCCTCTTACATCTTCATGAGTATTACACTTCATGCTCAAGTATTCAACAAGATGATAAGTAAGGCCACAAATACACATACATAGTATTTTCCTAATTAAATGCTATGTAGATGCTCAAAAACATTATTGAAAAAGCCTGCATTGTTTGAGTTGGGTGTAAATAACCTCCAAATATTTGTCAATTTGTCTATTTACTTGTGACCCCACATTCATATTTTCAGTAGCTAATCTATCACTTTCCAAATATTTATAAATATTTTTAGAGTTACCTTGATATAAGAAAGAGCATCAAACATTTCTTCAATTTGCTCTGAAGACTGAACAGCAGAAGAAACAGGACGTGAAGAATTCAAGGAATCCTTCATCATAGCCTTGAAAATTAAATTAAGGAAATCTTCATCCTAGAAGAGAAATATTTTTAACTGTTTAGGAAGCTGAAACATACATGTCCAGCGGAAAAGTAAAAGTTGTCTCTGCTTTGCTCCTCCATTGGTCTAGGAAGCAAAAGAATTGTCAGACTAGCATTTATAAGAGCTACTATTTCCCCGCCACATTTTAGCAGTGGAATCTCACTTTTGAGTTTGCATCATTACACAGACCCTTAAGTCCCCACCTCAGGGAAGTGTGTCATTGGCACTAGACAAAAAAAAAAAAAGCACCTTCTAAATAAGTGTGTGTCAAATTTCACATTTGGCTCATCAATGTTTCCAGTTCATTTATAGGGGGTAGGGAATACAAAAATATGACTTTTGTATGCTTTAAGCATGAAGTCTGGGGAAATTATTCCCTACAGTGATGTTTGTGAGAATGTAAACAGCACCTTATCTAGTGACTAATGAAGTCTCTTACTTCCTTTCTTCTAGAATGAGGATATTTGAATTTAATACACTGGTACCAGAACAAGAATCCCCAAACACTGAAAAGAAGCTGCTCATACCAGCATTTGTCCATTTTGTTTCATCAAGGCATGCAAACAATTCTCAATACAGTAGTGAGTTAAAAAAACAACAAAAAACCCAAAAACCCCCCCAAACCCCTCCAAAACCTCCAAGACAAAACCAAACCAAACAAATAACCCCAACAACAAAAAACCCAAACGATAAAACCAAAAAACCAAAACCAAATAAAATCCATAAAAACCCCCTGCAAAATACAATAAAAATAACTGTTAAAGTTTAAAATATTAAGGCTATTCTTTTTGAATGGAGAAGTTCTGGGTGATAACTTTTATTTTACCATAACATATTCTGGAACCATTAAATAATGAAATGAGATATTGGTCAAGGCAGCTTGTCAGACACCTTTTGGAATGAAGTACACAGAAGTCAGATGTGTCCTTGCTAAAACAGGACACTACTTTTGTGTCCCATCCTCAGCACCTATGCACCCAACAAGCAGAATGGCTACATAAGCATACTTTCAGTGACAATCCAAATGAACAACCAAGCTAGGTCAAATGAAAAAGTTTTGAAACATTGAATACTGAAAAAGAATTCTACTGGACCAGGTTAGCAAACCATGTTTCTTAATACCAGTAAGTGCGATTTAAGAACTCAAATCTCAGACTTATCCAGAATGCTGAGAAGATCTATCAAGCAGGAAACAGTCAGTACAAATCGGGTGTTTAATCCCATGACTAAGGCAAATCACATAAACACTCCTAGAAGTTGATTTCAGGGCTCAAGTATGGCATCTCCTTGGAGATATCTTTATCCAGAATGCCTGTAATTCCCAGTGACAGGAAAGCTTTACAGCAGTAGCTGATATCCTTTCCTTGAAGAAGAGAAATCAAAGTTGAATCCACCGTGTTTTCCAATGTCTGAAAAGCTAGGTCACTTAGTACCTTAATGAGTCTGTAAATAATCACTACATTATTATATCACAAAGATTCTATCCTTCAGCCATATATGTACACATAAATGCCTGTGGGAGCAGTGATTTGTATTATTAAGCTAACGGAATCCTTTGTGGGGGACTATTTGATACTTTTATGCCAGGTCCACTGATTTGTGAAGCCCAAACTTATTCAGACACAAGCAAGTACCACAATGATGGAAAGACAGGAGTTACCTCATAAGGCATACTTAATAACCTAAAGCTTCCTAGGTCTATTAGGAAAAGTAGAAGTAGACAAATCATTCAACAACACATCTGGACTTGTTCTAGAAATACTGTAAGTTATAATGGGATATATAGACATCTACATGTTTTAACACCTGCTATTTTGCACAGAATACTTTAACATCCACAGAACACAGTAGACTGCATGTAGATTACTACCAAAATAAAAAAAAAAAATTTAAAACCCACAAGAACAATGTACCCTTCTCAAAGCCACTTCAAATACAATAAAATGCCAAAGCAGAGATGTAGCACTATCTCAATGGTGCCCAAAATTAATTTCAGTATCAGTTTACAAGTATCAATCATTCACAGGCAGCACTAAAAACAGATAATAATGAAGGTATAGTAATTACAGAAATTACTTACTGAACGTAATTCTGGAAAAACCTCCTCCATGGCAAAGTATTCCATAAAAGTGGCAAATCCCTCATTCAGCCAGAGATCATTCCACCATTCCATAGTTACTAGATTGCCAAACCACTACAAAAGACCAAAAACATATTATTTTCTTAGAATTCAAATAAAATACGTACTTCATCTATCCTCTGCCTTACCTTGTGGTAAAATGAAGTTCAGTCAAAACCACAATGAAGTCTTTGCAAGAACAACTCCTTAACTATGTCATGAGAGCTGCACTCTGCCTGTTGTGCTGTAGAAAATATGCCTGCAGGTTTTCTGAACAGGTACAATGCACAACCCAGTCACAGTGAGGGGAGGGGTGAATTTAAGGACAGAATTGCCCTTAAGAAACAAACAAATGAAAAGAGAAAACAATAACCTCCCCAGACTAGTACCTGGTGGGCAAGCTCATGTGCTATCACTGCAGTTATTAACTTTTTATCCCTCGCTGAAGAAGTATCATTGTCAAATAAGAGTGTTGTTTCTCGGAAGGTGATCAAGCCCCAGTTTTCCATTGCACCAGACTGAAAATCAGGAATTGCTACCAGATCTGGAAAAGATTTGAAAGAAGATTTTGAAAATTGCTAGTTAAAGCAATCCTGTCTTTCAAGCCTACCTACTATATTATGTAATCACTAAAAAATTTGTGATTTAAACACTGTGGTGTGGACATATACTCAAATCTCAAGTACAGAAGCCCCATAAATTTATAACCATGTTTCTCCAGCAGTACTGACACAACCAGCTTAAAGAGACCGTGCGTATAGATACTGCAGGAACAAAAGTAACATGGAAATGAGATGGCCTGAAAAGTACTCTACTGAAAAGCAGTGTCTTAGAAGACTGCATTCAAAACCTTTCCAGTAAAACTAATGCATGCAGAGAAGTCAGGCTGCAGATCATGCAGTTGCGAACATGGTTCACAGACTGAGAATTTTCTCACTACCAAGTTAAATTTACATAGAATTTCTTTGGTGTTATTTATGTACAAATATAAGCACTCTGGGTCCAAATGCTCACAAAAACTTTCCAGCTTGTGACTCACTTAATACTTGCATTCTGACAAATACGTAGGTAGTTTTAAAAGTTATTTTAATAATTTAATAATTGTAATACTTTTTTAAAAAATGAAAATTTCCATGCATTTTTCAGATCAGGGCTTCTTCTGTTTGTTTTTTTTTAAAGTCCTAAAGAACTTACCTAATTTTTCAAGAGGATATTTCACTAAAAAGTACTTTTGGTAAAATTCCAGAAGCTTCACTGCTGTGTCAAGGGCATACCCAACCTGGTTTAGATGCTGTGGTATGGCATAGACAGATATCTAGTCCAAAGAGAAAAGAGAAACTATTTGGAAACTTACAGCTACAAAAGATTTGGAATTGAGGGAGGAGCTGGCAGAAGTTCCTGAAACAGGTAAGACACATTTTTGCCAGTACATACACAAATTACAAACAGTAGTTATGAAGCCACTCATAAATAACTGATTTTTCTTACTAGAGCTTATTAACTAGTCAAAATACAGCGACACTGTCCTGTGTGTATGCAAGAACAGTTCAAGGCTGGCAACTTTAAGGAATGTGTTCAAGAAGGGTATACATGACACAAATTCTAAAAATCCCTCATGAGTTATTAAGTGAGCCTCCCTGCACACCTCAACTAATCTGTAGGCTATGATAGCATGTATAGTATGATAGCAGTAGTAAAATCTGCAAGAAATTCTCTCAAAAAATAATAACTGACATAAAGCTCATCCCTATCTAAGGTATGGCTACATTAGACACAACGTGAGAAGCAATAATTTATAAATATTGAGAGGGTACAATCTCCCTCTATTCATGCTGAATTGTCTGTACCAAGAAAACAAGTTCAATTACGTTACAGCTAGATTCACATTTAGGACGCCGTTTCCTACACAAACACAGAAATATGTGGAGAATCATTTTCCTACTCTAAAAAAGAAGTCCCTCTTACTTTGTACTATAAATTAGTTAAACAAGTGACATTTCAAACAGATGGAAAAGGTCACCTTTTAATTTTTGAGTTTGAATGAAGCACATATAAATAAGAATCTAGTCTAGTGTTCCTGGAGTACAAAAGTATTAGTAGCTGCAAATTTTAAGCTCAAAAACAAAACATAAGAGCCTCCCAGGATCATCTGGAGTTGAGAAAAATCTCACTGCATTATGAATACGAAGCAACTGTACTTCAACTCCAAGCTATCCTAAAGCATTCATGTCAATAAACTTATTCTGTGTGAAGCTCAAATTCTTTGAATCTCCCAGCCACAAATTGCTGAAAGCATTCTGAGTATGTATTTCCTGGGAAATGTCACTATATGCTTCCTTCTTACTGATTTCCTTGGTCTACTAGACACTGCTGAGACTACCTTAGACCTACTAAAACTCTGGCCTTACTTGGCATTATGCTTTCCCCCTTCAAGCTAGCGAGTATTCTTAATAAGATTAAAATACTAATAGATTAAAAAAAATTTAAAATAATAAATTAAAGGTGAGCAAAAAGTATTCGTATTAAGTTAAAAAGTTTTCTGCCTCAAAGAACTGACTGTATGGTTTTACCAGAGTACAGTTCAAATACACACCTGAATAGCAGCCACAAGTAGACAAGAAAAAAAGTGTAACAATCTGTTCTATTCAGCTTTCACTAGAAATACTTGTCTAGATCAGAATCAAAGCCTGTCTAGTACCTTTACTTGTGTATATTGCATTAAAGAGAGGACTTCTCCTTCTACAGTGCTACTAGCACTATTCTCTCTGGCTTTTTCTAGGTACACAGACACTTCTGACATTTCACCACAAAGGGGCAGTTTCTGCTAAAGAGTCATGTAAGTCATTGCTCACACATAACTTCTGCACTTTCTAAAATAAGATTAAGGAGTATCTCCTAATATTACCACATTTATTCTTTAGTTACTCTTAACTGTACACATTGTAGAAACAGGCCATACCCTTGCAAAGGACAAAGCTCAAGCAGGACTAACTGTTTGATGTTTGAAACCTTTGGAAAATCAAAAACTCCCCAATTAAATAGTTGTATTTAAGTGACTAAATGCAGATCTAAAGTCAGCTTAAATTTGATTTACTGTAGGGCATGGGCTTTTGTAGATATGTTATCTTTGCAGGTACAGAAAATTTTTGTGGGACCGCTTGAAACCATGTGTAGGTGTTCCTGGAAACTTGTCACATTTTTTTGCATCCTCAGAACAACTCCTAGCTTGCATGACATTACTGTTCACAAATGAAGCAGTGAAAAGAAGAGTTTAAAGCTTCCATTTCTGAAAACTCCTAGGAATTTAACATCTTGTAAACTTCCACTGTTAACAAGACTTGATGCAGAGTTCCTTGCTGTAAAAGTATATTCAATCTGGTATCAGCTGTGAACTCAGTCCAATTTATACCATATGGCTTTCATTCCCTACCTACAGTCAGTATAATAAAACCAAGAAGATAAATAAATTTAAAAGAGACAGAGTTTCCTTGTTGGTTTGGGGATCTGTGTTGTTTAGTAGCCTGGTTGGCTTGGGAAGAGCAAAGCAGAACATAAAGTGAAACAAACACATACCAGAGTCCCATTAGTATCCCTGCTGATGTTTCTCAAGTCTGCAACAACAAAAGCTACCAGATAGGTGCTCATCTTCAAACTCACAAAAAACTCATCCTGAACAATTCCATTTGTCACAGGTGTAGTGGCTTTCTGCAGGGTAAAAGAAGTATTATTAATGCAGACAAAAGAACACTAAGACATAAGACAAATCAGTGTTAAAGAATTATTTCATGCTAGGAACAGTTTATAGGCAAGCTTACATAATATCTTTATATCTTTGTTTTATTTCAGTGGGATTGATGATACTTACAACAATGTAACAAACTTAAGAAGACATTAAACATTTATGCTTATATACACAAAAATTATTTGTCAAGTTTTATTATGTAGTATTACCAAACAACTACTCTGTTGGAAAAACCAATCTAATTTGGTTCACATTTGAAGTCCCAGTATAACCCAAAGTCAACACATAGATTAGCATTAATTTAGGAGAGCATTAGGCTAGACCAGAGAGACAGTTCAGCACAGCCTACTAAAAATATTGGTACTACGTGAGTTAAATATTTGTCTCTTGCCATAAGTCTCAGCAAAACTAGGTAACTAGATATACTTACTATTTTAAAACTGAACAAAATATTCCTAAGATGTACTTTCACAAATCAAAAGAGAATGCATTTTAAAAACTGAAGGAAACCTAAAGTCTCAGTTATTTCAAAGTAAAAACATGCCCAGCTTAAACACACACTGACAAAACCAACTGTCTGCCCAGTCTTCTGAGCACACAGTAAGATACCATATGGAAGTGAGATACCGTACTGTATCTCAACTTCCTTCTTGTGCAGTTTTCTTTAATACTAGTCCTAGAAAAGCATGCTATACACCTTAAAGTACTTTTCTATGTATTCCTTCACAAATATAAAACACAAAAAGAATGAAGCAAAATGCTTATAAGCACTTTAGTGCAGAATACTAAAGGTCTGGAGACAGAGGTGGCAGTTCATAAATTCTAAAACTTCACATATAATTTTGTTTTCAGAAGCCACAAACATTTAAAAACCAACAACAATAATCTTAGTTTTAGACAAGATCATTTGAAACTAAACAATATTTTGACATTTAACTGTCATTTAAAATTTAACTATCAGGTTTAAAGAGAAATGGATTTTTAAACCTGAAGATATAACCAATGTAATAATTTAATCTGACCACTGTATATGAGCAGAATGCCATCTTTGAATTCCTTCAGTGAATTCATCAAGTTCTGCCTTTATTACAGCTTTGGTGTTATAAGGAGATGATAGTCTATTTAAGAAAATCTGCTGCAGCAGCAGATAAACTGGTTCACAAATCAGTTATCCTCATTAAAAAAACCCCAAAAAACAGAACAAACAAAACTGCAAAAGGTAGCTCCACAAGCCCAAAATACACAGTTTATTTCTAGCCTTAATCCATGTCAGACACTATATATTGCCATGTTAGTGATGTACATGCTGGCTGACAAGGCCTACTTCCGAGATCTCTTGCTCATGTAGGTATAGGTGATTAGTTCAGCAATGTCTGCTGCACACATCAGAAAATGTGTGGAAGAGTTGGAAGGAACCTACAAGGATCATGGAGTCCAAGTCCAACTGAATGGCCCATACAAAGCTCTAACCCACAACAGGAGCTAATTGTGGGTGTGTGCAGCAGCACCAAACCATCATTTACTCTCTATGCATGTAGAACTATGGACACTGCTGAAAAATGTCTTAGTCGCTTGTCCAGCTCCTAGCAAAGGAGAGTGAGTGAGCACCCTTTCTTGTTTGCATAAAACAGAAGTATGATCCACCAGAGTCCATTTCTTCTTGTAATTGTTAAGAATCACTACAAATTCAGGAATATATATGTTCGCACACTGTGAAAAAGATACTATTTCATAAGGTTGAAATCATCAGCTTGGTTTTCAAAAACAAGGTATCTGCATCAGCACCTGAGCTTTAGACAACCTTCTGGAACCCAAGCTAACAGCGTACATAAATGTGCCAGCAAAACCAAAGGGGTGATTTTCTCGTTACTGATTAGCCCAATGTCAGTATTGACTTTCTGCTGGGTAATAAATGGTGGTAACGTTTTAATGAGAGAATACCTAGTTCAGACACAGACTAAGTAATGTTAGCCTTGCTTGTCTGACTAAATGAATTAGGCTTCCATAAAGGTTTGTCCAAAGGCATAATGGCATAAAATATCACCATAAAATTCAGATACATTCTTACAAGATTTTGTCTGAAAATTTCTAGCTGAAGGCATTTCAGATCCCTCATTCACATTCTGGAGCTGAATCTGTCTGTATTCACACCCCACTTCCCCTCATTTAGGCACAGCAGCACATCCTTCAAGATCAGGTGCATCTTTCACATACACTGGTGCTAGTTACACAAACTACTGCTGAAGTACCCTGCACATGTGCAGTGGCAGCAAACACAGAAAACTCGAAAGCAAATCTTAAGGGCTGCTGAGACCAATGTCACCACCATGAAAACTTCTGCAGAATAATGGTTCATTTACTTCAACAGGAATCCTTCAGTCATTCAGCTCTAACATCCTACACTGTGCAATGCATTGAACAGATGTTTTCTCTACAAAGTACAAGTCTTGGAAACAGAAAAATTGTTTCATTATAAAGTCATATAGTTTATAGCTTATCCACTCAAGTCAACCCCCTGGATATTACTGCAATAAAAACACAATCAAAAACACTGAAACAGATTACCTAGGCAGCAGCTATACTAAAATGTCCCTAAAAAAGCAGGTACCTTTGGCATATTTGATAGAGTGGAAAGTTCCTCATCTCTCTTGATCTTGATCGAAAAAGTAGCTTTAAATGCTGGTTCATCAAAGCATGGAAAAGCAGACCTTGCTGCCAGAGGTTCAAACTGAGTTGCTGCAAACCACCTAAGGGGAAGAGTGCAGAAGACCAAAATAGTCATTATTAAAAGCATAAATGTCAGTTTATTTATGGTAGGATGGTCATTTCCCTCTCAATCCTTCTAAGAGCTTATTATGGGAATTGCTTTTTGAATAGGAGATGACAAGGTTGGGCCAGTCAGAATATATGTTTTATTAACAATTTTTTCTTTAAAATCCAAGAATGTACTTATTTGAGGAGTAATCTTCTTGGCTATTTTCTGCTTTCTGAGCAAAGAATAACACAATTACAAAACAATCACCAAAATGTAAGCCAGCCTGTTTCCAGAGAGAGGAAACAAAAAGAAGATTGAAAAACTAAGTTGATGAGCATGACCAATAAATAACAGTTTGGAAGCCTCTGCAGTAGACAGGACTGCAAGGAAGCTTTTCCATCGAATTGCCAGGCCATTTCCTGCAGATGTTCCCACTGCTCATCTAACTGTGTGCCTGTGCTCTGTGCTGGCTAGGAGATGGACTCTGTCCAAGTTCATGTACTGTCTTGTCTGTAATCCAACATATTCATATCACAAGAAGCCTTCTCAGGAGTCTACGCTCCATCTCCACTATTTTTATACTAACTAGCCATGGAAATTACGGCTTTTGATAGAGAGCATCTCTGACTTTTGCACCTGCAAGACAACACAGAATTCAACAGGTTTACTAATTGAAGTATTTACTGCAGCTAAACAGAGAAGAGTGGCCTGCATTGCTTCTTTTTTTCCCCTGCTTTTTATTTTAATCTACTGCCAAGCTACCCACAAGTGTTTGGGGGGTTTATTTTTTCTGCATCATGATTCCAACATTTTTGGATATACAGCTTTTTTGAGAAGGGACACTGCTGATAATTCATAAGATTAAAATGCATGCCTGCTTTCAACTTCTTACTGTTTTCTTCCCCCTGACAAATTAGTGCAGTTTCACCCCAAGACTGTGCAGAAGAAAAACACAGAACAAAGACTCATTCTGCATAAAAATATAAATAAGGTCCCATTTATTTAGTTTCTATTTTGCTTTTGGCAACAAGTTAAACGAGTTATTTTGCCATTTGGTAACTTTTATATTTTTGTGACAATATAAGAAAATATTCAAAAGAAAGTAAAACTAAACTAAAGAAAACATATTTTCTTGCAAAATCAGCTTGATAGTTTGAGTTTTATACAGAAAATGCAGTAACAACAGAGGTAATCAGAGTAGCCTGCATTTTTAATACTACAGACAATAAGCACACAGACAAAATGCCCCTGCAAAAAGAAGAGGCAGGCAAGGCAATGGAAATTACGATATCACTAAGGAGTTATCTGAAAAGGATTTACTGAAGAACATACAGGTCAAAACATGTGCTACATCCTGTTCCTGAACAAACGCAGGTAGCACTGGACCAAAACCTCAAAAAATACTCACAGTTTATATTTTTCCTCTGTGAACAATTACGCGCTCTCTTTCTACTACAGTAAATACAAAAAGAAAAGAAAGCTGCAGCTACATCAGAATAGGAAAAAATCCACTGAGTTTCAATCATTTAAGTGATTTTTGCCTTCTACACTTACCGCACTCTTACGCTCACTTACTTCATGGGAATGTACGGCTTTAATGTTTGCAATAAGTTGCTTAACTGACTCATACTGCTTTTCCTGTCTCTTGTTTATTGCACCACACTGTTCTAGAAGACCTGCATGGACAGTTACTTGCCCACAAAGGCATGAACACTCTCTAAGTACATAACCAGCATAAGGCCCATTTCGAGTGGGGAGGGGGGACCAGTTTTTAATAATCTCCTTGATAAAAAGCACTAATTTACTCTTTATAAAAATGCATGTGATGCTTCCCTTTTCTCCAGTCACCTGAGACTTTGTCTGACTGCCATGACTTTTTCATATATGATCAAGAATGGTTTGGCAATGATATCTCTCACTTCCCTCACAACTATGTGATGCATCTCATTGGGCCCCATCAGGTTCCTCTGGTGGTCTTGAATCTGACCTCTTCCTGTGATGACAGGACTTTGTTTCCTCAGCCCCTGTCTTGAGACTCAAGGACTCAAGAAATGTGGGAAGAATATCCAAAGAGAGAAACTAAAAATTAAACAAACCAAAAAAGCCACACTACAACTACCTACAACCTCCACACTGCAGTACATTTCACTGTAGGAGAGGCTGTCCTGACTTAAGGAACTCATTCATGAAAGACATTTTTCAGGTAGATTAATCAAGATATTAGGGACTGATTTTTTTCAACAGGAATAAGTTGCATAAAATGTCCAATAAAAAAAGCAACCTTTTTACGTCTGTTATCAAAGCACAAACCAGAATTGACAGAACAGAGAAGCTGCATTAGTGGGCATACCTTTGCTTAGAGTTCTCATCCTTGTAAGAAACTCTGTAAAAGCCATAGTAGGTATCTGATAAATTAGATGAATATTCCATGTTGACAGTATAATTCTGTCCTGCAAGGAGAGCTTCTGGAGCCATGAGAGCAATCTGGTCATGCAATGGATATTCCAGGAATTCAACTGGCTTTGCTTGATGCCCTTGTGCTGAAGTAATTGTTGCCTTGGTGATATTAAGTCCTGAGCTGTGAAGTACAATCTTCCGAGTTACATGGAGGATGTTGACCACTATTTTTACAGAGCCTGCAAATTTCAGAGTAGTTAGGTTTGGCTGCAAGAGAAGATCATAATGCAGTGGTACAACATCAGGAGGAAGTCTAATTTTTGCCCATGGAAACAGTTTTCCATTCGTTGCCAAAGGGTATATTAGTTCCATTGTATGATTTTTTTTATGGCAGCCTTCTTTGGTAAAGGTACATTTGGGAAGAAGATAAATCACTATTACTAATGAAAATGCAATCACAAAAACAACTGTGCAAACCACTATGGTCCTCGTAGAGGGCACTGAGCATGATCCATTTGGATTTTGCCTATATACAGACATGTTATTCTGCAGACCCGAGCTTCTGTTCACAAAGGACATCTCCAACAATCTTGCTGATGACTCATAATCCTCTTCATCATCGTCCATTTCGTGCTCTCCAAGGCCACGCACCAAGAGACGGGAGCTTCTTGGTTCATATTCCATTTCATCAGGCTCCAGTGGATGTAAACAAGGCTCTTTTGCCAAGTCAACCACATCGGGTTCCTCTTCAAACATACTGTTTTCAATCATATTCCTGGGTAACTGAATTCGATCTGAAAAAGAAATGAGGATATATTACATCAAACACAAAAGGCTTGAGTGTAATACCTCAAAGATATTTTACTGAATTACAGAATGGGAAACACCTTTACAGTATATACCATCAAGATCTCTTCCATTTCATCTCCTAAGTTTGCTTCCAGAATACTTCTATGCTTTTCTGCGTGCCATAATTTTGCTTTCAGTATCTTCAAAAGGATGCTTCTCTTGTGCATAACCACAAGTGTCTTACACCATAACTGGAGATCAGCTATACCACTGCACTGTTCTCCCATTTCACTGACGTCACTGGCTTGGCTGCATTTCCTCTACTCCAGCAAACTATAGTTGTACTCAACTAAATTCTTTAACTTGGATCATTTCTTATGTTGCATAGTAAAGCACAACAGCTTTACAATACAGTAATAGAGGTGTTTCAAATATGCTACTTGTTAAGTTTTTTAGTAGAGGACAAAATCTGCCAATGAAATGGCAGCCACACAAAATATCCATTTGACATTTTTAAACTTCATTTTTCACAAATATTACAAAAGGATTAAAATATTTCTCACATTGAAATAGCAGTATAAAGATTATAGTTCCAATTGACATCTTAATTTAAGATCTAGATCATACAATCCTTGAAAAAACCTATGCATGTATGAAGTCAAATCAGTGCCAATCAGACTGTCTGCCTCCATAAAACAGATAATGGATCAGTGAATATAAATGAGGAATTGAAATTCATACCAAACTGTAAAATCACATTTTTATAGCATGGAGTTATATTTTAATGAAACTTCTGATGTTATCACTGTTTATGTAAAAGGTTGTCTTTCACCTAATTAGTTTCCTGTCACAGGTTCTATCTAAGGGACTAGACAATACTTTTGCCCAACTGTAAGGCTTCAGAAATGAACCTAATCTCTTTCAGACATGGATGTCTACTGTCAGCTGAACAATATTCACATCACACCTCTATCTTCTATATTCTATGTTTCCAGAATGGGAAAGCTGAATTTTTCTCTGTAAGCAAACATACTGGAAAGTAGGCTAGCTTTTACTAATTTCTGACAAGAATGTATATTTTTCCAATCTATAGACAACCTACAATATGACTGTTCCTTTAATGTATTATTTATTTTATTTTTCATTTTATTAAAGCCAAGTTTCTATATGGCTGAAATTCTCAAAAGTGAAAATAAAGCATCTTAAAGAAAAGATGGTAAGAATACTTTAAAACCAGATATACTAAATTCCTTGACATTCACTCGAAATGTATCAAGACTTCCTGTTTCAATGCCACAAACTCAGAAAAATTTGAGAGTCAGTAGCTGTAGCAATGAAAAGGCCTTAAAATAGGGAAAAACCAAAATCCTTCCCCAGAAAATTCAGTAAGAGAAAGGTGCACTAGTCCACCTGAACAAGAGATATAGAGATGTATGAAAGCAGGGAGTTTGCTGAAATTTGGATCTACCTGCTCTAACTAGAAATAGGATCAGAGGGTCACAAGATATCTGAGGGTGGAAGGGACTTCAGGAGCTCATTTGCTCCAACCTCTAGGGAAACTCAGCTTCCAGAATTTTCAGTTCTTATGGCATTTCCCAGTACAGTGCTCACATGCCAGCCTTCAGGCTGTGGCTGCAGTTCAGTGGTCTAGCACTATGGTCTCTACACTGAAACACGTGCACTTACATGTCAGATAGGAGGCCACACAGAATGTAGAGGACAGAGAACTGTTAAGTTACAAGTGAAAACACACAGACAAACTAGTGGAGGAAAAAAGATGGAAAGAAAGTATTGTGTAGCAGAAGCTCTTTTACAATTCCTCTATCCAAGAACAATTCATCAAGAATTCACTATACTATTTCTAACAGAAGTTCTTCATTACTCCCCTCAGCTGGTTGCTTTTGAAATCTGTTGACTAGCTTCAATCAAATTTGAAAACAGACTCAAGACTAACTTCAAGTCCCAATGTAATCCCACCCCAAAACAACCAGCTGCTGGTGGAAGACACCCAAATCCATATCTGCTATGTAGAAAAGGCAGGTATTAAGACTCACATCTTAACCACTCCAAAAGGTAGCAGTCAATCAGTACACAGCTCCAACCCCAGCCATGACAAGTGCAGCTGTATGGCCAGCAAAAGAGGTAGAAGACAGGGGAGGCACTGCAGAGGGAAGGAGGAGAAAGATAAAGAGCATAAATCTAGCAGAAAGTAGGTTTAATCAGCTCTGATGCTTAGCGAACAGTTTGCTTTTTGAAGAGCTTATTCTCAAGTAAGTTTTTTCTAAAGACAATATTTTCAAAGTTGCATGCAGGTACTAACAACTTTTTCAGTCAAAAAGTATAGTAAAAAATCTCAAACTGAAACTAAGATACAAAAGTTAAACTAGAAGTCAGCTTCAAGACAATACACAGTTCTGGTACCTAAAGACATTAATTTCTAGGAAAACAACAGTTATAGCCAATTTCTACAGAAATACTTGCACAAATTGGAAGTTATCAAAATCTGTAAGATCAAAACTTTACTGCATATCAAAAGCATCACCAGACTACTATTCTCCACTGGAAGGAACATAGACTAAGTATCAAAAGGTTACTAGAGCTACTTATGCATAGAAGTCTTCTAATAATTTTCTTTATTCACAGAATACCTTTTTTGGAAATGAACCATGGCAAATCTGTTTAAAACTTTAACACTCAGATAAACTCTGAACTCTTTGCTTCCTGCTGGTTCACTGGAATTGACAACATGATAGTGTGAGTGACTTGAACTTTTATGACATTTCAATTTTAACCCATGGGCTGTTACAATATGAGCTAAATAGTCACATGAAGGGGAAAACCCCCTATATTCTTAAACTGAAACACACCACAAGGAATAAGGAGCAGCTTGAGGAGCATGATTGCAAGCATCACATTCCACTGTTAACTCTCATACCACGTACGGCCAAGCAGCTCACATTCCCGTTTTAAAACATATACAAAGCAGATTAATTCAGATTCCAAATATAACATAGGACAAATTAGTATAACTGCAAGAGTAGGAAAATTAACCTGCAAAGAAGCTGCATGGTTCCACTGAACTACCACTGTCATGCCAGAGGCTGCAGGTGCACTGAGACATTTGTGGTCACACCAGTCCACAATTCTGGAAGTACTGATCTGAGCTGCTAAAATGCACTACAAAAACTATCTGCCATCAAGCATGGCAATTTAAATCTAAATCTTTGCTAAATGTAAGTTTAGTGTGAGGGTAAACAAGGAGCTTAAAGAAAGAAGTCTTGGAGGTAAGTCTTGCTGCTTTCTAAATAGCACTAATGAAATGATGCTAAAATACTAAAGGTTAAAGCTTAAGCCTTTAGGTTCATCACCTAAAGCTTAAACATACCCAAATAAAAGTGATTTTACACAATTCTTTTACAAATTTTTATTCTGAAAACAAGAGATTTGCAACATCTTCCCCGATATATGACCTATTATCACATCTAGGGGTGAATAGTGTGAATACTCATAGTTAGAAGCAATCCTGAGAAAAGATGTGAGGTTAACTACTATGTGATAGACAAATCCAGAAAACCAATCCTCCTCATACCAAAAAACAGAAGGAAGGCAGATATTTTCTCAAAATTGGTGGTTCTGAAAGTTTCTTTGGAAATGCCTCTTGCAGTAGAGATGCCCAAAAACCCATTGCAACACATCTCCTCATTACAATATTCAGGGATCATAACAAGATGGGTCTATTATTGTCTGTGAAGAGGACAGAATGCTTAGACATGAACTTCTAATGCAGTTTGGACCAAGACAACATTACAATGAGCTTGCTATATGTACTGCAGTCTTCAATAATGTGATCCCCATAGACATATCTATGTGGTAAAGAGTGGCATGACTTAAGGACACAAAAGCAAGTGATTAATTAGCCACACAGCTTGTTCCTACAAGACAGACATTCTTCACTTCTACACCTGTTCACAAATTAGTCTTTAAACTTATAAAGCAACTTTACCACAATATTCAAGTTCAGTATGAAAACATGATCCTACAGGAACAATCAAGTGTTGGAGTAAAATGGTCTAGCATTTGCTCCAATTATTTATTATATCTAAAGAGGTCCAATCTCATTAACAAAGAGAATCTAAGCTTTTTCCTGAAGTTTAACAGGCAACACAATGTATTGAATCTTAGTGTGTGCAACAACAAAGTATCTCATGATGTTTGGTTTTTGGAATTCATTATAAATATTCTGTAGAATACATAAAAAAATATTCCTTTGTATTTTGGAGACAATATCTTCCTGCAATGCTATTGATATCTCTTTGTATGTACTTTTCCCTTGGAAAACAAAATCAGTAGTCTTTAGTCTATCAGCATTCATGTCTGGGTATTCTACCTCAGAACAGAAATCTCAACGCAAAATTCTTATATGAATCTAAGTGACCGATTGAGTTAATTCCTTTTTAAAACATATGCAAAAAATGCTCAAAGGCATTTTATTTTTCAATTTCTCAATTCTGATTAAGAGGCTAAAACTAAAAAAACCTAAAAATCCTATTCAATCCTATTCAATTCACACAGATTGTTGCCACTTTCTGAGACCAGAATTCAGCACAACATGATCACAATACAATATTTTAACTGAAAAAAATGTTTGAAGAATTACAGTAACACCTGACATGTTGTAGCAACCAAACTCCTACAGCAGGTAAGTAAGAAACTTTCTGTAATTCTGGAATAACCTAGGAGCAAAACAACTATTGGATGGAATGTAGAAGAAGTAGCAAAACCCAAGGCCAGAACAAACATCCCTCTGTAAAGTGGTATCAAGTGCGCCAAGCAACTGGAAAGAAAACTGATTCCCACTGAATGCAAACTGCTTCAGTTGCATATAAATAATGGGAGAGAAGGTGCAGAGTTAAGCCTGCCCAAAACCAGACATCTGTGCCTGGTGAGTCAGGAAAGAACACAGAAAAACTGTGAGTACAAGTACTTGTTTTGCTACCAAGCAACTCACTGATATTATGTCAAAGAATAATTTTGTCCAGTGATTTCAGGAATAGATGTTTAACAATGCCATTAGATATGAAGAGTCATAATACTGATTTGCATACCTAATTACTACGCCCAAATTTGAAAGCATTGTCTTTTTTTTTTGGCAGAAGCAGCTGCTGACAAAAAACCAAATTCCATAGACAAACCACATAGATTTGACCCTATTAAAAGCCTGGTTGCTTTTACTAAGGCCATCCAGCAGGGCAAAAAGCAACTCTGAGGTGGATTTTTTCCAATTTAAAGATTTTTATCTTCATGTACTTGTCTAAATGCCGCCTCAGCTAGAAGCAGCGGTGAAACACTTGAAAAATTTCAGTGCACATAGTAAGATCAGAGTATGTGATTCCTAATATTTGAATGAGCTTGCTACCAGGATGGTAAAGTGTGTTTCAGGAAAAGGTGGTATTTATTGGGCACAAATACTGTGCCACACAGTCTAAAACCAAAAGAACAGAGGCTAAACTATTACTTAAAAGTTAGAAAATTAGTTCTACACTGTTAAGGTTTAGCAAACAGGATAAAATTCCTTGTTTCCAGGGCTCTTGAGGAATTATTTGAAGTACTCATGATCACTTGCAAATACTTTGTGTATGGCAGGTAAGCACACTCCAAGAAGAGAGATGCATTCTTGTATGTATGTATAACTCAACTGTAAAAATAGTAAGACTGGTCAGAGTACACAGAACACGACCTTCTTTCTTTTATCTGGTCTTTGGGACTCGTAGTAAAAGAAAGGAATGTGGTAGTCAAGGCTAGAGCAGGTCACTGATACATAGCAATGGATACAAAACTGTACAAATGCTACTGCTCTTTAAGTTATTTCATTGTTGTCAGTACCTTACGTCACATGGAAAAGCCAATGAAAGAATTCTGCAGAAATAACAACACATATAAAGTCACTGCACTCTCTTGTATCAAAAGCACCAAATGAAGTATAACCATTTCCCAGAAAAAGAAGAAAAAACAAAGGTTGAAAATTAAATACAAAAAAAAATGTTTCCACTAAAACTTAAAATTTGTATTTTGCTTAGCGAAGTAATAATTTCTCATTGTATTTGAAAACAAAAATTAGAAACACTCCACAAATTTAAAAAAACCCTACTAGCCATGACAAATATATTTAAGCACTGTCTTTAAGAGGTAATAAGATCTGTGTGGTTGACACACAGACATGGCTCTAGAAAGTTTGCAAATAATAGGTATACCTGCTATAGAATCTGTTCTTTTAGGGAAAAGATGAACATGTTAATTACAGTACAGTATTCATCTATATTTATGAGAGAGGAAACTAAAAATAAACCTACTTAGTGAAATTTCTCACACATATTTTATGTCTTCAACCATCCCAAGCTAGTGACCAGAACAAGATGACATGTGAGACCCAATTAAAACCAGATGTACTTGCACTGTACAGTTTGCATGAAAGAAGGAACAAAACAAGCTACAGGAAAACAGTATAATATTCAGCAAGCTTTCAGAAATGTTATGTGTTTCTACTGTTAGTTTCTATTTAAATTTAAAATAACTCAACATTTTAAATGCACAAACCACTAAGGCTGTTACTATGAAAAAAATTAATTTTAATGCTCCTTTCTCTCCTAGAAAGTCTAGACTTGACTGTAGAAACAAAACCGTGATTTTTCACATTAAAGAGTCATCTAAAATGTGTGCAAGGACATACAAGGCACTAAGGATTTAGAAACACTATTAAAGGTTTGCACTTTTCCTCCTGGATTTTCGGATGCAAATCCGCATCTTCAACCTCAAATAGGGGGAGGGTAGAGACAGAGAAATGTTAAATAGAACAGTTCAGAGACATTTGGTGTATCTAAAATTTCAGAAGTGTTACTACAGAAAACAACATAGCCTATGGTATTCAATTATCTTCTTCTAAGTTTGGGGTTTTTTTAAATTAAATTTGGCATAGGTTCAACTTCCACATTTAACTAGTAAAAGCCATAAACCTATTTACTTGTGCTAAGCTACTTAGTAAAAATATAATTTTAACAGAATTGTAAAAATTAAAGCTATATACTTGGATTTTGCTCCTACTAATGGCAGTTTATCACTTCTACTTAACAGGAAGCAGCAGATCAATAACCTCAATTCCGACTTGCCAAACATCAATGTTTTTATAGAAGACAGAAGGGAACAGTCACTCTTATTTGTGCACCTCATGCTGGACTCATTGCTTGAGAGGTGCTCCAAATCTTACATCCTATTCCCACCCAAAACAATTGTCCTGGTTATTGTTTCTATGTTGTCTGAGAGGAAAGAAGAGAGATAGGCAGTCCAAAAGGGAGTGCCAAAACACAGGTTCACTGTCACAGATGTTGAAACTGGCATATAGATACACTTTGAAGAAAATTTTGATTCCAAATACTACACTGGAAATCCAAAAGGTGAGAAATATTCCAGAAAGTGCAATCACTTCCTCAATGGAGACTAAAATCACTAGTTCCAAACACCACTAGTTAAGGGTTTTAATTACTACAAATTAGCATTAGAATTTAAGTCTACAGAAATAAGAACACCCTGTGGTACATATAAAATACAACTTTCTATCAAATTGTTTTGAACAGATGAAGAATAAAATGGCTGGCAAAGAAGAGGTTTAATTGATAACTAAACATTTGAATTGGTAGACTTTGAAAATGCACACTTAAAACATTAGTTGTTAACATTTTCTTAGACATAAACTTGATATTTTTCTAAACCTAAATATGAAATAAGGCTGGAAGCTTTAGCTAATGCTTTTTATGAATTTCATAACCTAATATACCAGAAATTAGTTTCAAAAATCCAGCAGAGAAGCAACATTCTACTCTACTTAACCACTTCAGCAAATGAAATGAGAAAAAACAAAGATCAAGAAACAGAAGTGACAACTTAGAAAACTGACAATATTTTATACCACTATATATCACTAGTTTCATAGAAGATAAATATTTTAAGAATAAAACCCTCAAAAGATTACTGAGGCAATAGGTGTGTCTTTTTTTCCACAGTCCCACTTCCCTATTTATTTAGGCATAATTCAAATCCATATATATAATCTATTACATTCTATTTATATGCTATAAGAAACTTGGCACAGGATTTGAATACAGATGACATTATCTCATCACTAGGTGACATCTAATTTTTTCCCACAAAATTCTCAGAGAATACAAATAATCAGCATTGATAGATACAACAGTATATGCCAGTAAATGCTCAGTCTGCAAGTGCTCAAGAGAAAAAAAGCTCCTGCTATCTAAAGCCTTCTGTTATGTCTGGATGCAGTTTCAGAGTTACTTTCTGTGTTACTGCAATTTCAAAACTTACTGGTCAACGCTGAAATAACCTCAGTTCTGTAATAAGGCTTACGACAGTTTGCTTGCTCAGGGAAGCACTTCAAAATCTGAACAAAAAATATGCACGAGACACTTAAATCAAGTCAAAAATCAACTTAAACTTAGTCACTTAAATCAACTGGCTAAAAGCAACCATACTGGTATTTAACCTTTAAACTGTCATTCACTGTTGATGCAGCAACAGCAGCTAGGAAAGGAATGCCAAGCTTTCTGACCATTGAGTTTACATTTACATAAACCATATGAAGTTTACATTTTTAAAGTCAGCTAAAGCAAACAGATGAACAAACAGGCCCACTTATATGCAGAAGTGCTTTTCATCTTAATGTTCATAGCCAGTCCAGAACTATGGGTTGGAGCCTCCCAATCCACCTGAACGCTGAGTACATGGAAGCTCCATTACCTTTTGACATCTGAAAGGAGGCCACCTACAAGGTTACTTCTGAAGCGAAACTGCCTCCCATCTCTGCTCAACCAGAGAATTTAACAGTAGGAGTACAGTATTGACTGGACCCAGCCTGGAGCTATGCAGTCCAGTTCTTGTTATCACAGACAACCAAAACAATTGATGGTCAAACCAGACAGACTTTACATGCAATTCCATTCCCCCAAAAAAGTGAAAAAATATGAATTTGAAGCCATATCCCACAATCCTTTACATTGCCTTAGCACTACCTTCTGTCTACCTCACTGATTACTCACTAGCTCCAGGAAAAAGTCTTCAGCATACAAAAGAAAAAAAAAAAAATGGTGCAGTGAAAAATAAACACTCAGTAGTATCAGTAATGCTACAGACAGTCTTGGAAAGTTTCTGGAGTTTTTTTTGCTAGCAATATTCCACACTCAGCATGCAATTATTCCCAGAACTGCAGGTTCCCTGCTACTACCTAGCAACCATTCTTCAAGGATTAGATTTGCATTTTGTATGAACTGTTAATTGCTGTGGTCTAGTGTCTTGCTTTTCCTTGATGAATTGTGTACATTAGGATAGTCAAAATCAGCACACAGCAGTTGCTGCAGATTGCTTTATTTAAAAAAAAAAAAAAAAGAAACAAAAGAGTTGAAATTGAGAAAAAAAAAAGGCAGACATTTTATATGTTTAGCAGAAAATGGTAGTAACAGTTGATCAGACCTGTGCTTATGAACAGTTAGGAGAACTGCTATATGATTTTATCTGAGAGGTATTTACTTTTGAAAGAACTTAGTTTTCAATTCTTTGTTCATTGCTTGCTGATAAGCTCTTCTGGACAATCTGAGCAAGCAGCATTCTACAAATCTGTGCCCAAAAGTATAAAGTTTTGGAAAAAAAATTCTAACAGGTTTAAAATCACTTCCCCTAGTTTACATACTCTCTAATCTATTTAGGATTGAGATAAGTTCTCTATAGATATTTGCTCTTATTTTAGCGGCATTTAGAATAAGTTGCTCCAAGGCAACCCTTGGCCTAAAGGTTTAATGTGGCTTGTAGGTTAGGCTGCAGTGAGAGTAGACCCCTTCAGTGGCAGCTGTTGAGTCAGAAGCAGCACTTAAAGGTTTCAGCGAAAGGTTTCTAGTGGATAAACAAGTCTTGAAATTGTAGAATAAATACTACAAACTTGTCTTTACACAGGTGTCTACAGTCTGATTTCGAAAATTGCTGATGCAGACAACAGAAAAATAAAATCAAAGGCTATGCTTAACAACAGCTGTCTAATGTTACCAGCTCTTCAAGATACAGGCCTCTTTCCTCCTTTATAAAACAAAGGTTTAAAAAGATAAAGGTGTTACTTGATAGTTTAGCAATTATCTTCTCTGTGATTAATTACTTTGAATCTCAGCAGCCCAAGTGAAAACAGCATCTCATTTGCACACTCCTTTCTATGCAGCAGATATTCTGATGTCCTCAAATTTTTTTCCAAAACAGTCGTGCAGTATCCTGTGTTTGTGGATCCCACAGAGCCATTTTTCTAATTTTATGTTATGTAATTCCAAGTAGGACCAACAAAAATACTCAGAAAATCATTTGTTACTGACATTTCCACTTTTCAGATGTTCCACTTTTGTAGCTGTTCCAATTTAAAATTGGTGTGAAAATACCCAGGCCTTGTTCATAAACATTTCTGCAGTTCGAATACATAAAATGTGGGTAAAGAGTGCATTATTTAAAAGAAAAAAGAAACAAGCAAACAAAAGTTTAAAATTCATTTGTTTCTGAAAACAAAGGCCACAATTCGAAGGGTTGATAGGCAACTTTGCCATCTGCATTTCCATAGTCTGAGCTACTGTATGGGCTTGGGGTCAAAACATCTAAACAAGAGTAACTTAAACCTTCAGTTACTGTCATGAAAATTCTTCTGGAAAAAAAAATTATGATCAGTAAGTAGTTCCTCTTCATAGCGATTAAAACAAAGCAAAACTTTGGTTAAAGTTATTACCTCATCAACTCACAGAGCCTCTGCTGAATTTTCAAGATGAAAGAACTCATGTCGGTATATAGATTTAATGTCTTCTATCCAGAAATTTGATTCTTATTTGGTTATAGCTGGTTTGGGGTACTTCTTTTTCATTTGCTCTACCAATGAGTAAATTAGTCTAAATCTAAGTGAGTTGAAATAAACAAGGAAAAATTTAGAACCAAAATGCTAAGTTCCTTAACTGTATGCCAGTTCACATAGAGAACATGTGAGAATTCCCATTTTTATATCAAATTTCAATTACACATTCTGGAGAAAAGCAAAAAACACACCAAAACACAAAAACAAACCACAATTAACTCGACAGGAATTTTCCAGGTTACTTAGTTTCTCTTCAACTACCTGAAAGAAGGTTAGTGAGGTGGGTGTTGGTCTCTTCTCTCAGTAGTAAGTGACAGGACAAGAGGAACTGGTCTCAAGCTCACCAAGGGTGGTTTAGATTTGACATTAGGAAAAATTTCTTCACCAAAAGGGTAATCAAGATTTGGAACAGGCTGGCCAGGAAAGTGGTGGACTCATCATCCTTAGAGGTATTTAAAGGACACGTGGATTAGTGACACTAAGGAACACAGTTTAGTCGTGGATTTGCCAGTGTTAGGTTAATGGTTGTACCTGATGATCCTAAAGATCTTTTCCCAAATGGAATGATTCTATGAATCTATAAATAATTGCTTAGCATGGGGACTTCTAATATTAGGTATAAATTTTATAAATCTGACCTAATCAAGCAAATTGCACAATTTGTAGATGATCTCAATTTCTTTGATGATGCTATACTGTATTCCTAGCTGTTAAAAGTGCTGGAATATCACTCTGAACATCACTGGGCCTATTCCTCCACCCAGCTCACCACTTCCTCTAATAGGAAGATACACCACCCTCTCACCACATCCCACGACCTTTTGCCAGACACCTGTGTTTGGATAATGCAGACACTGTTTTGTTTTCCATCTACCTCTTTGCTCTTTTGCTCCTTTCAGAACAACAGCTCTGGACATCCTGCTGCTGCTGCTATCCAGCACAAGATTAAATTATTAAAAATGTGAGCAAGCTCTTGCTGCATCTCCTCTGAGCACCACATTCACTGATTCACTGTAGGACTGTATGCCTACTTCCAGGAACAGTTAACACAGGGATTAGTGTAATTCCTTATTCTGAAGTCCTGAAAGAGTCACAAACTCTTAACTACTCCCTTCCTTACCTTGGTTTCAAAGCAAAACTATAAGCGTCACTTATAGTCACAATTGCCAGCTCACATACTGCTCTGTTGCTGTATGTCTTTTCCTATTATAGCTTAAAAAGAAATGCCTCAAAATTTTGGAGGAAGCAATTAAAGTAAAAACTTTAAAGTGGAAAAAAGAACTTAACTAACAAATATTAACTTCAAAAATTGCTTTGCTGTTCTTCTGAAATATCACCCAACATAAGTTATATCACTTTTGTTGAATTTTGCTTGTAGACAATTGATTTACAGCATAGCCAGTAAAGAATCCCTGTTACTGTCTGCTTGCTCTTTGGGACACAGAATTCACTTGCAGAAAGAGTGTAAGGGTACTGGCACAGGCTCTTGATGATCACATGCAAAATGTCTGAGTATATTTTGAAACCTATCCAAAATCTTAACTAAGCCTTATGCTTTCACAGGTCAGGCAAGTTGTGATGCTTCTGCTTCTATCCTCCCTCCCGCAGAGGAAAGGAAGTGTGAGAAGGAACGTCAAGCAAAAAGTTGTATTTACTCAAAGTCTTCATGAATGCAAATTAATCATCTTAAGGTATTTCTGGACCCAGCACTTAACAGAAAAACTCTGTAAAGACAGGCTGCACTCATCCTATAGACGACAAGCACAAATCTTTAAATTCAAGCTACACTCAAATTTGAGTTCACACATTTATAGGCAAAAGAAACCCTGAAGATTTACTTATGAAATTTAATTTTTGAAAGATACTGCACTTTGTTAGTGGAACACTGTGTAAGTAAAATATAAGTAAAGAGTAAAACAAGTAAAAATCTTCATATTTTCAAAACTCTTTCTGTGAAATTGCATATTGTTGAAACAGTGAGGTCACTATATTAACACTTAAATATTGCATTACATTATTTCTTGTGGGTAAGTATCAACAGATACATCACATCATACATTAAAAATTACTGAATTGAAGAAAGCCGTGATTTTTTAAAAGGCTGTCTTTTAATTTTATAATCTTTTCAGCATGCTCTAAACACTTATTTGTTTATTATTATTATTCTCTGTCATATTAATTTAGCTCTTCCTTCTGTAGTGTGAATTACTTCCTGTAGTGTTATGCTCTGGGCTGTCTCCAACTCATCCACAAAAAATTCTGTGTTTGGAGGGAATGAAGAGAAGCTTATCTTATCTCTTCTAACAAGCTTGTTCAGCAAACAAAGCCTATCTCAACAAACATGTTAGTTATGCTAAGATTCTCACTCAAGATTTCCTTCTTTTCTACTGTGTCTTCCTAATCATTCCATACATTATAAGTTCCTTCTGAGAAGAAAATAATTCAATACTACATAGAAAAATTATTTGCTCTTACTAAAGCAGTACAGGACACAATGTCATTCATGCAATTTCAAATCTGCATATATCTGCCATAAGAAAACAGTTTATAACCTTTACTCAGCTAACAAAGATATAATAAGCCACTGGAATGTCAAGGAAATTACAAGTCCAACTGGAAAGCCCTTTGGCTTCATTTCACCATGGTTTCACCCACCACTTTGCAGCTGGGGCTTTTTTTTTGTTTGTGCATATGCAGCTTTTGTTTTCTCTATTAAACTGTCTTTATCTCAGCTCCTGACTTTTCCCCTTTTTTACCCTTCTGATTCTCTCCCCCACCCTGCTGCATGGAATTAGGCACATGACTACATGGGGATTAGCTGCCCATCAGGGTTTACCCACAACAAGAACATTTAAGCAGAATTTTTACTTACTGGTATAGTCAGTGTATCGGGTTAATATACAGCCACTGACAGGAAGGCACAAGTCTTTGCATTTAGGAACAAAAACTTTCATGCCTGCAGTTATTTTAAATGTGTTAAATCTTACCTTAAGAACCTTTACAGGAGAATAACATTTCTGAGGGGGAAAAAAAGATTAGGCTGCTACAAGACAGATGTCACCATTTTTCTCTCTCAAATTATTGAATTCAGACAAAAAAAAAGGAAATAATCCAGTGGGAAAAAAAAACAAACCAAGAAGCATTAGGCAATATGAAGCATTGCTATGAAAATCTGAATCATCCATGTGATTTGCCTGCTTTTTAGAGACAGAACAGAAGCAATAGGTAGTCTTAAGAGCATGTTCTTAATTCCCATTATGCTGCAAGATTACATATGTATTGCATATTTTTAATAGCTCAAAACCAGACATATATATGCTTATATGTACTTTTATATGCTGAATGCAATAAACAAAAAAGGAAAATAAATAATAATTTAAAAAGAATGGCACACACTGACTCCAGTAGAACAAAACAGAGTCTACTGCTTTTTGTAGTGTCGACATCTACATGCAAACAGATGTGATGACTCTGTACTATTTTAACAAACACTCTTATCAAAAGGCAGACAGTACCTAACATCTGCTCACGACTTGAAGCTCATATGTTAGTTTGCAAGAGTTTGATTTCAAGATACAAACAGCTAGTAGAGGTTTGCAAGAATCTGTATAGTTAAGCATATATCATGGCTTCCACTGGACAGACAAAAAGTCTACAAAACAGATGTTGGTTTGAGGGGAAAAAAAACCCCCAAAACCTCTTCTTTCTCAAAAAACCCTCTAACTTTAAAATTAATAGATTTTCCAGCATTGCAAAGGAGGACAAATGTTGCTTTCCACTCTAAAGTAAGCAAGGGAACTCAACTTTCAAGCCTTACAAGGTCACTCGCCCCTTCAAGCTTTATTGCAAGGTCTGCTTCTGCTGTTTACTTGTTTACGTGGGTTTTTAAAATAATTGTGAGATACATACTGCAGTGACAAGCTTCTGCACATAAACTGGAGCAAAACCCTGCCAATTCACTGTATCATGGAAATTAAAATACATAATCACACGTTGTTTTAAGACCCACTCTGATCTGAAATTGCCATAAGAAACATGAGTGAGGAGAGTAATTTCAAGTAAATCACTGTTTATTAGTCTTGGGTGCTTATAAAAGGTTCTCTGAAAGTCTCTTCCTGATTTTTAAGCAAAGTACCATTGCATTTTCTTTGGCAGGACCTCAGGCTGAAGAACTACATGGATAACTACATTTCACCATTTACCAGTTAAATTGATACATAGATAGCCAGGCTACTACTGAGCCTTCTTTTTAAATCTTCACTTCCATGTTATCAAGAAAAACAAAATATCATAGAAGGGGGAAAAGTGAGTGGATCATTTCCTGAATACTCTACCTGTACAACTGGCAAAAAATTGTAACTTATTTCTGTCGTAAGTATTTATCTGGAGCTAAGAGGAAATAAGGGGAGAACTTAAGGCTAACGAAACCAAGATTAGTCTGGATTTTCATATCCAACAGAGATATATCATATTCATTCATATCTAACCATATATTTTCAAGTTTAAATCTGGTACCAGTTAGGTTTCCTACAAGAAAAAGCAGGGGAAGTAGAGGGAAGGAAAGAGGAAGTGGTTTTAAACGACACTGCTCTTTGGATACTATTGAGAAAGAAAACTTTCCGCAAGATTGAGGCAGTGTTCAATCCTCAGCACTGGTTGAATAAAACACAGGATAGGAAAGAAGCTACTGGCTTTAATTATAGAATATGGCTAGTTTAGCTTCCTGTTTCCAATCTTACCAAAGGCATGTTTTGCAATTAAAATTATATAAAATGTTTTACCACAGGGTTCTAATGAAAAGGTCCTGAATCTTAAGAGATACACGGGAAGTTGTGTCTCAGATTTCTTGAGCTACTCAACTCCCATATTCAGAATTGCTGACTATCCTCTTCACAACATTTGTCCACAAATTTCATGTCTGGTAAATATTAGGCTCATCACAGCTGAGGATACAAAACATTTCTCTGCCGATACCAGTTGTTCTGAAGAAAAAAATTTGAGAGCTTTCTGAGACACCTAACATAGAACCTGACAGGCTGTATATAAATTGGTGCTTGTCTAATCTTTTTGTCCATTTGTTTGCTTTTAGCAATAAGTTAATACAATCATATCCTCTTGTCTTGAACATTCTCTACAGAAGCAACGCAAGGTGCCTCCTGGATTACTATTGTTACTTAATACACACTTGACAACTCCAACTGTATCAAACCATTGTAGGTCACAAGGACACATTATGAGTTCCCTGCTTCATAACTGGTGGTTCAGAAGCAAGAAACAACAATGTCTAAAGATTAATGCCCATGACTCCCGGTGCCGTAAACTTTGTATCATCTTCAATGGAGCCAAAATACATCTACCTACATTTTTTTCAGTCTCATGATACAACAAGACAAAGAGCATTGACAAAGAAAGAAATGGCAGTGTATCTGCCTGGTAGCTTAAGACCCTATCCAGGTATCATATATCAGCTTTGACATTATCTTCATAACCATCACCATGGGGGTATGGACAGCTCAGATACCAGACACTTTTCAGAAGGTCACTTGCAAACTAAACCGTTCAATGATTCACACTCATGATTATCATTTGTGCCAAAAGAGATACTAAGGCCTCATTAATATTGCCATCAATGATAAAAAGCACAAGTTTGGCGACAACTGACAGTTTATATGTTGTACTCACAGTCCCATTTTCTAAAAACCTACTCTTTGTTTTTCTCGTACAATGCTTTACAGGTCAGAAGTATGAGGCCTCTAAGTATATGGAAGCATGCTGAACTCTCACTAAAACAATTCTTGCTATTTCCAGAACTTCTATTTTTCGTGCACGAAAAAAAGTAATAGTGGGTCTACTGATGTGCTACCAACTCATTGTTACGTCAGAAACTGTCAGGTTTTATATAAAAGAAAGGCTTAAATAAAAATCACTATTAGGCCCTAGCACAGTAGGCAAATTAGGCACATTCTTAGATTTGAACACAATCAATTCTCCATAAAGGTCAATGGCACCATAGTGGAAGTATTGTTACACAAGAACTACAGTTAACAGAATATATTACTTCAATGTCAGAGCAATTACAACCAAAGGAAAGCTCTCTGCACACAGTTATGCTTAGAAAAGCACACTGAAACACTCCTTCAAACATCTTGGTGGGAGTTTTGATTGGAACAAAAAAACAAGTCCTCAAATCAAAACTCACTCACAATGAGCAAACGGCCGATTGAAAGCATCATGTGTTTAGTGGAATCAGGATTCCACTTCTTCTCACTTCACCAGATGTAGCAAAGAAGACCACTACTGCAATAGACTACTACATGCCCTGAATAATCTATAAAAGAAGAGCTGGGCTCTGAGGTCTTCCTTGAAAATCTATTTTAAGACAACACTCATGAAGCAATAAAGGATCAGTTGTGCCCTAGAGACACAAACTGCTTAGAACCCAACACACCATATTACCCTGAAATTCCTGTCTTTTGGATCTACTGGATGAGTTTTCCAGACACATTCCCCTCCTTACTCCAAAATTCCTTCAGGAGTATCCATCTTTCTGTGTGTAAGACGGCACACAGTCTTTCTGTGATTATTACAATTTAAGGTTAATATACTACCACTATTTAAAGCAGTATCATAAATAGTCAAAATATTATTTCAAATATGTACTCTTTAAAACATTTATAGGCAATTAAAACGCAGATTACACAAAATCCTGGTTTATTTTTAAAGTTAATATGATATTATCTTAAGGTACTGTTGGACAGAAGTCTAAGCAGCAGCTGCCATGCATACATTTCTCTGATAGACAAAGGAATAATACAGCTCTCAGGCATACGGAAATCTTAATGTTTTTCCTCTTCCACCCAATCTTAGCTTTTGTTCTTCATGAAAAAAATATTGTGCAGGATAACTGGAAATTCACTGAACTATCGTAAATCAAATCACTGAGTAAAGCATGAAAAGACAAACTTGAATTCTCTGAATTCATCACTACTGAAATAAGAAGATGCATTAAAAAAAATAAATTCAGTTTCTTTGTATGTAATTGCTACACCAATGCCCATCTAATATGGAAACAGTATTCTGACTAGTTAAACAAACAGAGGTGGTTTTATCCTTGCTTTTATTTGTTTCCACCATTGTTTATGGCAGTCATCACAGGGTTTTATCCAGCACATGTTCACACAGCCTCAACAATGTGAAACGTGGTTGCTCAACTTTATATCATCTTCCCAAAAAAGATGACAAGACAGTTCTGGAATACTTTTACAGGTAGATACTGAGGTCAACATACAACATTCTTTACTTATGAGACAAACACACAGATACTATGTGGTTTCATTCCGCAAGTGGAAGACTAACTCCTTAGTGGAAAAATACTAACAAATGATCAATAGTGAGAATCTATACCCTCACCTTTAGACATTCTTTAAGTTACTGAATTCCCCTTCTGAACATCCATTGCTTGGCAGGGAGTTCACAGTGAAGCAGTAAAAGCAAATACATATCCAACACATTGAAAAAACAGGTTCCTGTTCAGGAACTTGTTCCTGTGAGCTGACACAGGAACACAAGTGCAGATGCTGTAACACGGTTTTGTGGAAAACTACTACCCAGCACCATGCAATCAAACAACATAAAACTCACACTTAGGAACAGATTAAATCAGCATTTTTTTTCCCAGTAATATTTGATGGAATATGCAAAACACAGGGGAGAAAAAAAGACATTAAGAACAGACCTCTTTGACGTTTTCTATGTACAATCTTACCAAAAAAAGATTACTCATTCTGCTGTTTAGGACTGAATAAAAGATTAAGACAAACAGGAACCCTTCTGCTCCACGACACAACAGTGTAAAATACTGGCAGTCAAAGCTATGCCTGCTGTCCCCAAGAGAATCAAGGTTATGCACACAGGCACATGCTCCTGCAATCTCCAATACATTTCTATACTGAACAAAAGTAGTACAAAGAATGAAAACATTTTAGAATTGACAGGAACTAGCTGAAATAACTAGACTTGTAAAATTACATTTTCATTTTTGTAAAGGACATTGCCTAACTTGATTTATTTCTACTTTCCAAAAAAAACCCTCCCCTTGTTCCCATGAGAGTCTTTTAGTTTGTTCATCAATTTAGTCATGTAATTAATATAAAAGATTGCACCTGTTGTGTATGAAAAGGATAAAAATAATTCAGGAGTGTCAGTGAAAGTGAGTGTTATTTGCACCTCAGCAGATCATCACAAGTTATCCCATCTGCAGTTGCAAGTTCATGCATGTCACCTGATTTAAATGAGAAACACAGTAATAGCTTACTTCTACCTTTTTTTTCCATCTCAAGTAGGGAGGTTACATATTTAATGTATTAAACAGGAAATGATGAAATGATCTTTCAGAAACATGTACAATCTACAAAATAAGCAAAAGATTTGCAAAATAATTTGTAATTATGTCCAAAATAGAGATGTTCAGAATTACATGCCGTATTTCCTTTAGTCTGTATTTCACTTCTTCCATTTGTTTTTTTGTTTTGTTTAATTTTAGTGGAACTGTTTAGGTAACAAATGGCTAGTCAAAATAAATTCTGCCCGTTGAGTCAGAGCAGAATTCAAAGGACTGTGAGATCATACAACTTACGGGGAAAAAAATTAAGTGCAACAATAAGGAAGACTTCCATGCACTTTTAATTAAACTTTGATTATTCATTTTTGGGGAAAAAAATCTCAAATTAAGAACAGTCGTGCAAAATACAGGAATCCATCTCAAAAGGAATCCTACTAGTAACCATTTCTAGAACATTTACTAATTTATAGCATTCATAACATTCAAGGGGAAGTTCAGATGGGACATTAGGAAAATGTTCTTCATTGAGAGCGTGGTTGGTCACTGGAACAGGGACGTGGTTATGGCATCAAGCCTGCCAGAGATCACGGAATGTCCAGAGGCCACTCTTAGTTATCTGGTTTAGTTTTAGGTAGTCCTGAGAGGATCAGGGAATTAGATTCAATGATCCTTATAGTTCCCTTCCAACTTGAGATATTCTATGATTCACTCAGGTATTCCAGGCGCTAAAAAGAAATATGCAATTAACTGTTCTTCCAGAGCTACAGACCTCATACATTATCTCCACCTGAATTCTGAGGCAGGAGGGAAGACATAGCCAAGAATTCTTCAAAGAGGTCCAAAACTAAGTTTCTGAGCATTTCCACTGGACAAACTATTCGAACAGTAAAGAATTCAGCACACCCACTAGGATTTCAAGGAAAGGATAAGTGGTTCTTTCAGTTTTGAAATGCATTATGGCTGAGTTTTTTTCTTTAAGGGAAAGAAAAAAAAAACCCACCAAATACTGAACTAGAAAAACTGGGATTCATATCCACTTTAGTGCATTTGCTGCCTTAAAGCCTATTTTAAGATACATATTCATACTGACACAGCCATACTTCCATAAAGTAAAATGAGAAATTATCTCATTGCTACTTTGATAAATGGGCATCAGAGTTCTGAATTCAACTAAAATGCCTTTGGAAAATCATAAGATCCTGTCCATTCCCCCTGTTTTACAAGGGTAAAAGCCCCAAAGAACTCAGGTATCTACAAATATAATATTGTAAACTTCCTGTGATAGGCATCTTTTCTTCTTAATTTACACAGCACTTTGCACAGGAAATCAGCGTAGACTCAGAAACAGAACTTGTAACTATAAGACAAAACAAAAATCCAATTTATTTTAAAAATTTGATGCCCATAAATGGTTCCAGACCACCAGATATGAAAATGAAAATTCTATTCAAAAAGCTAATAATGTAAGCATCCTCTTCACTTCAGATTTTTGCAGCTGCTATTGAGCACCAAACATGCCTCAAGACCATCAGAAATAAGGAACAAGATCTCTGCTCTAGTATTTGCATATTCTCTGTGGTGTCCATTCTAGCAGAGCCATCTTTCAGGAATAAACTTATTAACCAGCTTCAGCTCCAAATTTGCTTCCAGCCTCTGCAGGCTTTTCACTTCACGGAACAAAATTAGGCAGCTCAGTGCATGAACATTGCTTTCCTTAAGCTACATGCATGTACCTTAAGCTACATGCTCAAGCCCACAGGTCCATTTCTTCCAGCTGCATGGAGTAGAATTTTTTAAATGTTTTATTGCACAGTGCAGCAATAGTATTATGTCAAACAGACCCTTAAAACAACATTTCAGCTCTTTCAAAGGGAATGGCCTTAGCAAGACGACTTTAAAATAAAATTCCCCCCCAAACTGCATTACTATTAAAGACAAGCTCTTTTTGCCATGCATACAGGAATGCAGAATATAACCCTGTGACTGAAATAGGCTGGAGTTGAAAGACCTTGTACTAAAGCCAGGATTAACTAGAGAAACAAAATATCAACTGCTTGTACAAACTGTAATTTTAACATGGCAATACAAAGGAAAAATAAATTTTAAAAAGGAGAGAAAAGGTCTATCTTGCTATCTTAAGCCACCAAAATATGCTCAGACCTCATAACCTTCAGATTCTTTCAGATTCTAAACAGCACCATCAAATGATACATGATTTTTCATGTCTTTGAGAAAAGGGAAATGCATGGCAATGATAATATATTTATAGATTTATAGAGTGGATTAGAAGGAACCTTAAAGACCATCTAGTTCCTACTCTGCAGCCTTGAGACAGAATTTTTTTTTTTAGTGCATGGGTTTTTTCTAAATTTGACTTAAGTTTCATGCTCTGACTTGGCAGGACACTGAGGAGTTAAAATATGATGCAGCAAACTCTAGCTGGTACTTTAGCGATGGCTATCCAACATGCCCGTCATTTAACAGACCAAATCCCACCTGTAACAAACGTGCTGCGTTTTCAACAGGAAGGCTGTTGTTTCACCCACTGTCTAATTCCATATTTGGCCATGGTCTTGAATCTAACCAAACATACTTTAGTTTCAGTTTGATCTGAGAGCTTCCTTTCCTCCTCTGTCCTGGACGGGTAGAATGTGTTACTATTAGTAGAGGCAGCAGCAACACGGACTTTACATGGCTTCATTTCAGGCAGAAGCACAGGATGCACACACACTAATGTATCACGATGTCAGCAAACGCTCCCGTACGCTTATCTCTCAGCATATGCAACCACGTCGGTATTTCAAGAACTTCTGTCAATGCACGGGCAGCTCTGAAAGCTATCTGGCTTTCACGAACACCCTGAAGCACTATTTCGTACACCGCTAATACTTCTGTATTTTATTTCTCCTTTCGCTCGCTNACACACACACGCGCTCTGGTGAGAATGCCCCGACCAGGAAAACGCCATGAACAGCGCGTCTGGTTCCTCCCTCCCATCAGAATCTCGATGACTTTGGCACTCCAGCTGCCTGTAAGGCTCCTTCACCGGTGCCACAAGCAGCGAGCGCACACCTGGCTGCACAAGTGGTGCCAGCGAGACCCCGGCCGGGCACTGAGAAGCGCAACACCGCCGAGAAAGCGAGGGAGCTCCCCTAACCTCTCTCGTTCAAGACACCTATGCGTAATTAACCTGAGGCAATTTTCAAGCAGCGGACCGCGGGGGCAGCACGACTACGAAGCTTCTCCTGTTCCTCTGGGCAAGCAGCTCCCGCTGGCCGCGCCTCCGCCGGGAGGCCCCGCGGCCACGTCCCGGGCACTCACCGCTGGGAAAGGGCTCCATCTTCCTCCCGGGGTCCGCTCTCAGCGGAGGCGCTGCCGCGGCTCCTCACTACTCCTCCTCCCACCGCCGCATGCTCCCAGGACGGGCTCAGTCCCTGCCCACCGGCAGCGCCGCCCCACCGGGGCCGCAGCGGAATCAGCCCGCGCCGCCCTCCCTCCTCGGCAGCTTTTTCAGGAGAGAGAGCTCCTGCCAAGCGCCACTGGCCGCTGCCTCGGCGCTCGCTTCCTCCTCGCCTCTGCCTGGGCCCCGCGGCACCGCCTCCTCGCCTCAGGGGCCTGCCTCACGCCGGGGGTGCCGGGGCCGGCTCCGGAGGCCGATGGAGCGCGTGTGGGAATGTGGCACGGCCCGGCGGCTGCCCAGAGTGCGGTGAGCCGGCCGAGGCGGCGCTCGGGCCCGCTGCGCTGCGGCCGCGCAGGCCGTGGCGGTGCCGCCGGGCCGGCCTGGCCTGCATCGCCCTGCATCGCCCTGCATCGCCCTGCATCGCCCTGCATCGCCCTGCATCGCCCTGCATCGCCCTGCCGTGAGCTTCCCGTCGCGATTTAACCTTACTTTTTTATTTAAACAGATAAATAATTCCTGTATCATCTGGTGGTGCTCTGCTGTGCAAGACATAAGAACCGAAAGGCACAACGGACTGTGTGAAATGTGATCAAATGATGCTACGAAGCAAGGCTGGGTAGTGTCCCGGGAAGCAAACACCGGGACAAAACAATGAATTACGCAAACCGGACCTGGTATTTGTGAAAGAGAAACAGGCATTCATGATGGATGTCGGCATGAAATACGAAAGTATTGAAACATCTTTAGAAGTGGCTGCTGTGGAAAAAGTGGAGAAGTATAAACATCTTCAAGAAAAAGTTCCAGAACTAAAAAATGCTACAAATACTGTATTTACGGGTTTTCCACTTGGCACAAGTGGGAAGTGGTATCATGGCAGTTACGAACTTTCGAAGGCCCTGGACCTCTCCAGCTCAAGGCAAGAGAGAACTGCCCATGCTTTGGTTTCCAGGGCACTTTTTACTTCTGTGGACTTTGTGTGCATTTGCTAGTAAAGCACATAGTATTGTATCATCTTAATCTATGTAATTGATATCTACCTAACATCTTGTACTACTGTGTTTCTTGTAATATATATTAATATCTATAAGGAAGTATTGATAGGTGACAGTAACACCTGCTGCCAACTCCTGTCCTCTTGGAGAAATTGGGACACGAGAGACAAAAGCTTGTGATTATGGCTGAACATCAAGAAAGAGCCGTAAGTTTGAAGGCAAACACCACAAACAACAAAGAGGCGAACACTAAGTGCAATCCACTTGGCATTAGGGAGGGATTGTAGGTAGAGATGATGAATGAATCATAGTGTGATGTGTCACATATCCTAAATTTGGGACAAAATGTTCCTGGTGTTGATCAAAATGGCCGGGCCATCTACACTTAACCTGGAAAAGGAACATATATAAATTACATGCGTTCAATACATAGCCCCATTGCTGACCTGCCTGCGCCCTGCTCCCTGACAGCTATGCTTCTACTACCATGTGATTGACTGGCTAGCTTTTTTTCTTAACATGGGAGATTTTTAAACACTGATTTTTGGGAAGGAGAAAATGGAAATTGATTACTCTCAAGGAACACAAATTTAATGGCCTCGTATTTATTTTAAAGAATCAGAGGTTAATTGTTCTTTGGATTAAGAAAGGGACAAGGGCTGGGGCTCCAAAAGAGCCCAGGCACTAGTGCAGGCCTGTACCACTCCTCTGTGTGTCATAAACCTAGAAGTGCACTTTTTCACATGTGATCATGTTTCACAGACTTAGTTATGATGACAACCTTGTAGCACAATCTAGGTCAAATTCATGTTTCACACTAAGTCGTTGGAGTTTAACACTTACCCTAATGCTGGGCAGAGAGCTATGTGAGTTTTAATAACAGTTTACATCTTCTCAGACACCCCTTAACATATCACAACAGCTCATCCTCAAAAGAAAAACTTGTGTAAATGACTGAATCATCATTTATTTTAATAGGGTGACATGTCTCAAGAGCTTTCTTTTCAAAGCACTGATCCTGTCTGACCTATACTTAAATATATTATAGAAATGTTAATACCTATGTAGCTAACTTTGCTGGGATTCTACACAGTGTCATGGAGAGGCTGCAGAGAGGTCTAAATGGTATTTTTTGAGCACCTCATCCCTTGCTTTCTCCATTCTTCATTTTTGGCAATTGAAAATCCTTAATTAGAATAATACATCTTCATGAAGCTGAAAAGCTAAAATAAGATCATGCTCCATTACATGTGCAGAGATTTCCATAGCCAGATTTTCCTATTAACATCAAATTTTAAGATAATACGATGAGAATTAGTCATACAGAAAAAGTCAGGTATAGAACTCATTTCACAGTAGCGCTATTTGTACTATGGTAGAAGAATAAGGGTTTCACTGTAGTTTTGTATAACACCATTAAAAAAAAATGAATGGATTTGAAGGTCCTTTTTTGCTTGTGTTGGTAAAAAGCTAGAATTTCTACAACATGGTTTTTAAAAATGTGTCTAAAAGTTACACTTTCCACTATAAAATAAATACAGTTTTCAGTTATAGCTTGTGAGTGATTTATAAAAGTGAAGAATTTTAAATTGGTTCTTTTTTTCAGATTTTAAGTCAACTTTTACCACAATCTCTTTTTTTAAAAAAAATTAAGATGCAGAATAAAACATTTCTTTGATTGCTGAAAGCCCTAACTATAGCCTTAGAGCATCTGCAATAACCTATATTGTGCCTTAGTTTGGTACCTTCCATTCAGCAATATCTTAATTGAGACTTTTTCGTGGTTTAAAATGTGTTTGCCAGCAGCTCTGCACCTTTTTTGTCTTTGAAGACAAGCTATCTCTAAAGAATGCTTTAGATCATTCTGCTTTTAAACACCTGGAAACATGATCCAGACTATCTTTTTCTAGTTTATTTTTCTAGTGAAAGGCACAGAAATTTCACGAACCGTACAAGTGTCAGTAGACACTTGGGTGCTTTTGACCCAGTGGAAAGTGTTCAATCGTTTTCAACCTGATCTGCACATAAAAAGCAACTACACACAGTAAAGCTTTTTATCTGAGAAGCTGCCAGGCCTCCAGGGATTTGAAGGTTCATCAGTCATGCTAAAACATGTCAGAAGTAGCCCAGACTCAGGTGTGGAACTGGTGAATCATTTGGCTGACAACATTAAAATAAGATGAAGTAATTGTCCCAACAAATACTTGTGCCTAAAGTTTGAGCCAAGAGATAAGGAATGAGGAAGTTTTTTTTATTAATTGACTGAAGTGGTTAATAATACTGATTAATATGTTAACTTCTTCCTTAATGTGAGGTTTTGTATTTAAGGCCAAAATTGTTTCATTAATGTGCACACCACTCTGCACAAATCTGACACCCTCATACCCTGCCAGCAGGAACTACAGCCACTTGTAACCACTGTCCGCTCACAGTACTATCCCAAGCAATCCATAGCACCATGTTTGCAAAATAAATATCCTTATCTATGTGCCTATTTCTACAGGAGTAACCAGTTAAATAATTAAAGAAAATAGTTTTCTGAACAGCGGAGCTAAATGAGGCATGGTTGTTTTCCGTATCTTAACTCATTGCAGATCCTTGTTAGGAGAAGCAGTTGCTTCCACAGAAGCATCATTGCTATGTGCTTTATGTTGTCTTACAACCTACCGTTCAGCAACACTTCCTAGATACATGTTCCTCTTTTTAATACAGTGTGGTTAAGTTTACACTGTTACCTTGCCTCTCTCCGTGTCTCTTTCAGAAACTTTGAGACCACTATGTATTCTCTTAGAATCCAGCAAACTTACTATTCTCTGTGGCCTAGAACAACGATCTGACATGATGCCCAGTCCCAGCTGGAGTCCCATTCTCAACAGTCATTTAGAAATAAACACCTGTGGCATATGAGCCTTTGGATGGATTGCAGTGCTACATTACGGATAAAAAACTCCAAGGTATTGTAAGGAAGAGTCATAACAAGGTTAGAACACTAGGACATTTTATTGTAGTATAGTCACTTTCCCATAAATGCTTTTCTTGCTTTGCTGATTTTATTTAATTCATAAAAATATATAGGCTACTGTAAGAACTTTCAGGTCCTAAGATTAAACCAGCGTATTTTTTTCTTGCTCTTGGCATATTGCTAGTATGTTTATATCTCAACTCTAAAGACCTGCATCTAGTGTTTCATTTCTTTAAAAAAGTATGTACTAGCTAGGAACTATCATGTACTATAAATATATCCACCAGATAGCACGGAAGTAATTTTCCAGTTTTTGTGGCCAGAATGCTATGGGGCATGATTCAAAAGTTGCTTTTTCCATAGGTGAAACTAGAATACAGTTCAGTGTGATTATTTAGGCAGATCTAACAGCTTCCACTTTCCAAAATGGCACTGTCCTTTTCCCTGCTCACTTCTTGCCTCATGTTTCACTGCTTACCTTACACCAACTCTAATGTTTCTTATATTCCTCTACAGGCTGATTCAACTCTTCAGCTGCCCAATCTGGCAGAAAACTAATTCACCAGAATAGTGGATAATTTAAATTTGGGTTACAGAGCGCTGTCAGAATCTGCAAAGTATCTGAATAATAGCAAAAAGAGGACTCATAAGCATGCAGCTAAGCAACCTCAGCTGAGAATTCTCCTCTGTTTCCAGTAATAAACTGTCTATGCCAATCTACCCCTTAGGGTTCTATTCTTCATCTGATCCATAGATTATCCCTGGATTTGTCTGTCTTTCCAGGGGTTCCATTCTCAGCTCAGCTCTGGAAGCAGTCACTTCCTCTTTTCCACCATTAATTGAAGCTTATATAGCATTGAAAAGAACCGTTCTTAAATATTAAGAAAAAATGGTAGTAAATTGATTCGCTAAGGCAGAAGTTTTATAAAGCAGGAAGTCTGCCCAGAATAAATCCACATTGAGCATTTTAAAAGCACTTAGTATTGACAAGACTTTTTCTTATTGAAGTCAACACTAAGTGACATCAACAGTGGTAAAGCAACAATGGTTGTGGATTTTGAGAACTTCAATTACTGTGCTTAATGAATAAGATATAAAAAGGATGCCTAATAAATAAGATACTAGCATAAGTATCCCATTTTTTATAGCCACAGTAACACTGGAATTTAAGAAGCCATCCGTGCTTGCGGCACATCTCTGAAGTACCCCATTAAGCAACTGAATAGTATTATCTTCTCCTTTTCAAATTGCAGAGCTACTAAAGAACTATCCGAATTTTTTCAGCCACTTATCAAATGCAGTGCAAAACTAGCACTATTTATTTCATGTATTTTTATTAATGTATTTGTTATTCTTTGTCTAGTACTACAAAGTTAAGTGATGTGAATCAGAGAAGTATTGAATATGAGAAATAGGAGACTGATGAACCCTCCAAAGTAACTTTGCTTCTGATATGCTGTGTTCAGTGAACATGCCTACCATAAGGTATTAAGCTGATTGATGTGTTCTCGATCTTCCATAAAGCAGAAATAAGGGCAAGGCATAGTGGAATAGTCAGTGTAGCACATCCATATTATTGCATGTACTTCTCTGAAATGTTCAGTGTTGACACCTCCAATTTGATTCTATCTGAACAGGGCAATGAGGACAAAACCCCTTGCACCCATTGAAAAGACTATAAAAGAAAACTGTGAGAAAACTGTGAATAATACGTCTGTAGCAAAATCATGTACTTTAGTGATTCTCTCATAGTCTTAAATTATTTAGAAGGCTGTAGAGCTTTTACTTGCTACAAAAAATGTGGCCTTCACTCAGCTAGCATATGTAACAGGATAGAGAACATACCATATGCTAAACAAGGTGCACATGCCAGTGACATCTATTAAGCCACAATAATCTAACAGCATCTCAAGACAACAAGAAAGCATAAAGTCTTGCCAATGTGTTTGAACTCTGACTCAAGTATATATTCAGAAACTAGAGTTCTTTCTGCTTGCCTGTGGTGAATTTTTCAGTGGTGTATTAATTTCACTGAAAGTCTATCCACATGTTGGCAGTGTTCCTTTAAAAACCAATCTTTGAGAAAGGCAGGTAACAAATGACCTGACAGCACTGTGTTAAAGAGACATATCATTGTTTCTAATCAAACACTGCAATTACTAAGTTTTTAAACAGAAAGTGAAAACAACTTCAGATATTAATATAATCCTTTTATTTTCTTTCTTTTAAGGAATAATGCTTAAATGGTAATGCTTTAATGCTAAATACTAATCTAATGCTTAAATCTTAATGCTTTTAGCCCCTTTTTATTCCTATTATCCATTCTAAGCAGTCGACTGAACTTAATGGGGCTTTTGTGCTGCTGCTTGATGCTAGTTATGTGCTATTGTGAGAAACTAGTTATAGAATTGTTGCTGATATTAAAATTATAGTCTATATCTGTCCTTTGAAAAGTTTATGTTCATACATTTTTTCCAGAACCACATTAAGAAATACTGATTTCATGTGATTCTTGTTATTAGAGTAGCAGTGTATTTACAAGATTTCTGCAGAGAAAGTACATGCAGTCTGAGTCACAAAGTAGTGCCGTGAATACTCATGGGTAAGATATATGATCACACACATAGGAATGTGAACTTTGCAGCTGATGGCAGATGGGAAAGATAGTTCTGGGTGGTGTACAAAAACATTAATTTAAAACCAACTGGCCATTTGGTCAGGCTAACTTTGACTCACTAGATGATATAGATGTGAACTGATAGACAATCTAAATAGCTGAAAAGCAACATCATTTACCAGATAGGTGCCACTATCAGTTAGCAAAACTTGGTATGGGTTAGAAATTCATAATCTTCCCATTTCTAGCTCCAAATACAGGGAGTAATTACCAGTAATGCACAAAACTATTTCTGGACATAAGACGTAGTACTGGATAATGACATTTTATCTGGAATACCTTTCAGGTATTGACAAGCCCTTGGACTAAAAACCAAGTAATTTTGTAGTTCAGCTTTCCTGGGGGGATTTATCTGAAGTTCTCATGCTCCTAAAAAATGGCTGGTGGTCCCTTTATTGTCTTGACACCTTTCACTGTAGTAGTTCCTTCAAGATGGAGTCATAAAATAAAACAAGATATTGTCACAGAGGAAAAAAAAAAAAAACCAAAAAAACCACAAGAAAGAAACAGAGCATAACTTATTTAAGAATCAAATAACATTAAATGCCAGCCTAAGGACTCAGAGTTAACTAGTCCTGTATACTTTCATTCCTTTATGCAATACTTTAAATGCATCAATTTTTGAAAACTTCTTAGACAGACCCCAGTTCTCAAGACTGTGTGTATACTACAGTGTTAATGGGCCACATTGCTGATATGAATGGGTAGACTGGCATAGCTCTATTGGTCTTCAGTAGTTTTACAATTAATTACAAAAGCTAATGATTTAGCTCCATAATTTCTAGACTGGTGACTAGCTTTCCCATAGACTGGTATGAGAGAGTGGAAAAATTGCTATCTTTCCTGAAAATGAAACCATGGAAATGAAACACCATACCTGCACACTAGTTGAAAGAATATGCTCAGTTCTCACTCTGGTGATTTCTATGCAAGCGTAGAATCACCACCATTATGGTGCAGTAACCTGTCTCCAGCATATTTGACAGCTGCCAGCCAGGGAGAGGAGAAACAGAGCTCTGCATTTCACAGTAGTTTTAATTGTCATGATTTGGTGAACTAGGATACTCCACTGCATTTCCAACTCAGAAAAAGAGAAGGGACGTTCCAGGAATGGAAGTTCCGGGAAGGGAAGGGAAGTTCCGGGAAGGGAAGTTCCGTGAAGGGAAGGGAAGTTCCGGGAGGGGAGGGGAGGGAAGGGGAAGGGGAAGG
>VZTJ01004889.1:84399-107905 GCA_013397795.1 Orthonyx spaldingii
AAGGGAAGCGAAGGGAAGGGAAGCGAAGGGAAGCGAAGGGAAGGGAAGCGAAGGGAAGGGAATAATTCTTTAGAAAAACTAGCTGCAAGTATGCTTATGCAATTACTAGCCTGGTGTTGCAACATCCTGGCTTGTTTTCCAAAATACCTGCAGCATGTCTGCACTTATCAGTCCCTATGATAATTAAAATGCCATTCTTTCTATTCTACTCTCTCCACCCACTTCATTAACCTCAATAGTATAGCAAACCTAGGCAGAAAACCTAAGCTAATGTTCAGAAACCTTGGACTAAGATCCCAAGAATGGGATGTGGAGAACAGCTCACTTGAAGCCTACAACTTTGAACTTTTTACACTAACCCCAAGTCATCCTCAGTGACACAGCAACAACAGTGACCAAATAGCGTGATGCCAGGAATGATATAGTTAATTCAACAGTCTTAGGAAGGGCATATCTATTGAAAATAAAATAGATGGTTTTGAATCACATCCAAGAGTCTTGCAGTCCTGTTTCTGAGGAATTCACATGACATAGATTGTGTGTGCAGCAGCCTGTTTGTTCTCACTGTTCTGAAAAGTTTAGTACTCTTCAGTGCTACCTTGGAAAAATATCAGTGTCTTCAAGGAAGAGAGCTGGGCAGAGACTATAAGAAGGCTTGTAAGACTATGCTGTAGGTGAAACTTTCAAAGTGTTTTTCATGTCTGAAGGGAATCTTACAAAATCCTCATGACTACCACAAGATGCACGAAGTATTAGAACAGAATGATGCTTGATAGGATGTCTCTCTGGAATGCAGAGCGTGCATTTTGAAACACCAGTGTTCTGTGAGAGGATATAATACTAGGAATATGCAATATAATCAGCACATAACAATGTCAGGGGTAGTCAACTGAACACCCAACAACTGCCTCAAACCACTTAATACTGATTCACAGCGGTATATGTCAAGCATAGATAATGCTTTACAACTGCCAAATAGGAAGATAAACTGCAAACAAAACCAGTTACATTAATATGAGAAGGCTACTAAGAGAAAAAACATCTCCATAGGCAGCAGAGAAGACGTCGTTTCCATATTTAACAGAAAATTGTGTGAGACTAGTATGTGCCTGAAGGACTCTGGTATCTAATAATAGCATTGCCTCACACAAGCTCTTTCTATGGCAAAGGTTTCTGGGCACACCCACATGAAGAGAAATCTGAGCTGATCATAAACAAGCGAAGCTGGGGCTGGGAAGCAGCGGGAGCATAGTGCCTCCCCGAGACAGTTGGCTCTCTGGCATTAGTGTGGCACCTGAGCTGTCTTAAACACTTGGATTAAATTCCTCAGAAGACACTGGAGTCTCCTGCAAAGTAACTTTCTTGCATCCAGATTCCCCTTCAAAAGAGGCTTGCAAACTCAGATGCTTAGCTTCTTAAAAATCCAAGTGAGAAAGAAATCAGCTAGAAAGACAAAAATGTGTTAGACACATGGAAAGGTCTAAACTCTTTATGTATGATGAGATGTTTTACACACATACTCTTTATATGTGATGTTAGTTGGTTTTACAAAGTGTGTATTTGTTTGAGATTTGAGTATACTTAGCTTTATTTAATTTTGCTTCAGTTGCTGTTCCTATAAGCACCAGGAAATAACATCCTACCAAAAAACGGGTGCCAAGCTAAGGAAAAGAACCTTTTTCTTAATTCAGTTGTTATAAGATACTAGCAAGAAGTTAGATTAAAAAACAAGAACAAAAGACACCCTGAGGTTATACCAGCAAGATGAGATTATGTCACATTAGAATTTTTTTAAAATCCCCATTTCAAATGCTGACTGATGAATAACAGGCCAGAATATTAGCTAATCCTTGCCTGTGCTGAATGAGAGGTACCAATGATTTCTTGTTCCATCCCCATTATGCTGTCCACTCTGTTCTTCTTTCTGTCATATCACTAAAGGCTGAAACTGGAGAGCAGGGTGACTGGAGACAGAGAATTGCAGAACTTGGATTGGCCATGTTCTCTGGTTTCGGCCACGTTCTCTGGTTTAGCATGTGCCTGTAAAATGCACACAAGAAAGTAGCTAATCCTAAATCTAAAGAGTCACCTGATCTGTCAAAATGTTACTGAGATATAGTGAAGATAATTGTATGTCCCGAAATGTTGTAGGGAACTTGAAGATAACAAGGACTTGATTTTTGGTCTCTGTGTCGTAGTTAACTCTTAATTAATTCCGCAGTACGGATTATGGCTGAAACAATGTTAAGGTAAAAATCTCTTCCTACGAGGTGAGTTGCTGAGGTCACTAGTGAGACAGATGGTGTGATTCTGCAGGCCTGAGCAATTGTCACCTCTAGGTCAGGTAAACTTAGAACTGTAATCTGAGCAACAAAGCCTAAGGTAAGAGTCCTGTCTACTAGCAACTGAACAATATAAAACTTTGTTTTGTTGGTTTTGCTTTGTTTGGGGGTGGGTTTTTTTGTTTTGGTTTGTCTGGGGGGCTTTGGTTGGTTGGTTGGTTTGGTTTGGGGTTTTTTTGTTTTGGTTTTGGTTTTTGTTTTGTTTGGTTGACTGGTTGGTTGGAGGTTTTGGGGGTTTTTTTGTTTCATTTTGTTTTTGTTTTGGGGTTTTTTTGTTTGTTTGTTTTTTCTGCAGGCAGAAAATTGCTTTTAACATTCCTAAATTCATTTTTACATAAACCCCAGTATTGTTTTCAGATAAGCAGTCATTCCAATTTCTCTTCTTTCAATCCTGCATTACACATTTAGTAAAATTTCCTTATTTGTTTGTTGGGCAGAAGGTGGATAGGAAAAATTCACCAGTAGTAAAGCAATTCAATCAGAAATATTAGAGTAGAGTAACAACCTACCTTCAGAGTAGATTCACTTGATAAGTTTTATTCATCAGCCTGTGTGTCTGCACACAATGATTTGTAGTGTACCCAACGATTCCAGCAGTAGTTCATTGCACCATTGTAACTTTATCTCATGCTTGATCTCCTCTCTCTACGACTTCAGAGTAGCCAGGTGTGCTATTGTCTGTGAAAGTAGTTTCTTCTGAAATTGAGTTCAACACTTTCAAATACACCACTCTATGTTATTTTGTGCAAAATTACTTAACATGAAGAAAACATGAAGTGTATCATGGAACAAAGGAAGTACAGAAAATGAAGGAAAATTACCTAACAGCAATAGCTGGCCTCTGCCAATAAAAAGCCCTCTGATTTTGAAAGAATTGCTAGACCAAAGTGTCAGTGGTCAAGCAGAAAGAATATCTCCCAACAAGCCAATTTTTATAGACACTGAGTAATATATTTTCTAATTCCTTCACAGAGGATTATTAGGGCTATTAGCAGAATTGAATTTGTTGTATAATTTTCATTTATTAAATGTAAAGAAAAATCTCACTGTATACAGTAGTGTTTTTTATAATCTGGGACTCTGACCTTTATAGGAAGTGGAAGATATCAGATACTGTCAGGGAGCAGTACCTCACTTTGTTATCAGTTTGCATTTTCTGGGTCATGCAAATGAGTTCTAGCTATAATAACTGGCTGTAAGAATTTACACTAGTTACCTACCTTTACTTTCTATGGCAGAGCACTTCTCCAAGACAGGAGAGGGGCTGTGATCACATGTAGCCACTGAAGAGTAGCTGATTCTCACCTCTTTCCACCCAATGCTGGAAATTTCAGGTAAACTAAAGGCAGATGAACTTGCAAAGCATCTAAAGGACACTGCTTTTGTGTTGGATGTGGCTAAAACAAGACCTCAGAGAAGTAATGCATTTAGCCAAAATGAATATGAAAGATGAATTATATATAATGACATAAAAACCAACTAGAGAAAACAGTGTGATCAGCTGACAGATACAGAATCTCTCAGCTCCCAGAAACGCCAGACTGGGATGTAGTGTTCAGGGCTTGGGCCAAAGTGTGTTTCAAGTTGATCATCCAAGCCTTGTAAAATTCTTAGTCACTTTGGAAACCTAGCTGCATAGTCTTAGCCTTCCATTGTGTGAGGCAGCTGGATGCTTCCTGGGAGTCTTCTTTCACAGGAATAATTGCAATTTTTTCCATCTAAAATGTCAATTTAATAATTTTTAGCAATCTTAGAAGTAAGAGTCAAAGCATTGTGACTGCTGACTAACTTGAATGGCTTGTATAGGGTATTTTGTTGGCTGAATGCCTTTAAGGCAACATACCAATAAACTTGCTCTAGAAGATTGTGCTATATGTTCTTAAATGAGCCTGCTGTCTTTTTGTGCTTTTACATGTTGCTCACTGGTTGTGGGAGACATGGGAGTGGGGGAAAACAGAGTGTGATACTGTATACCATTTATTTCACCTGTTAGTGCCTTAGCTATTTTGAAAGTTCTAAAATAACAAAGTGAAGAAACACACTTTCAGCTAGAGAAGAAACTGAATTAAGAACGTGCCATGTAGGAAAAGAATTGGAACCAGGACACTCTTCTCCTATGTTTCTGACTTTATTCTAGAGAATTTTTCAGACTACCACTGAGAGGAGACTCTATTTTAGACTACTGTTGCAAAGAAAGCTTTCAAGATAATGTTTCAATAAAATATGGAATCTTAACAGAGGGAAATGAGAGAGTTTGGAGTGAGAAAAATTGAAGAAATCATTTGACTTAAAGTCATATAGCAGCTCACTGACAGAGCCAGAAATAGAATTAAATCCTCTGACCCATTATCATATGTTTTCAGGATTAATTCTCTGTAACAAGTGCTGGAAGCACCTAGAAAGAAATCTAATAAATTTCTAATTAATCTATTTTCTCTGTCATTCATCCTTCCAGTCAATTCAGCCTGCACTCAAAAGCTTTTAGCAATACCACATTCATTTTTTCCGGTTACCAAAACTGTAAAAGACAAAAATAATAATTAACTTTAAGAAAGGAATAGAAGGAAATAGGAAAAACTCATTTTTCTGCTGTTAAGCTGTATATCTCCACGCCAATATTTACAGCATTGTATCATGACAACACTCTAATATGTTCGCAGCCCTTTGGGGTTTTTTTTACAGCAGATGTTCTTTCCAAACATACTGGCCAGTTTTGAAACAGGGAAAACTTCTCAAGATTCCTAACAGTTTGCATGTGTACTTTCAGCTTCATCAGGTGTGATTATTTGCCCTGAGATTTTCTTTCTGAATGAACACTACACCCAAATCACATCCACCAGCAGAGGACAGAAACACTGACATCCTTTCTCACTTAGATCATATGTATCAGACATCACACCAATCTTTTTTAACCTGGATTCAGCAGCAGGTCTGAGGCTGTTGAGATTTTTTCTCAGCTGTCTGATGCTCCTAATGATGGTATCTGACACAATCCCATTGGTTTACAGCCACAGTCCATGGTTCTCCAGAGGCTTACAGACAACTAAATAAAGAAATGTCAATCAGTGCCTGACCTGGGTCAGCTTTAGTCAAGCACCTCTACCAGAAGAACATTTCCTATCAATACAGTAGACAAAGTAAACCATGACTTTAAAATATATAACCATACCAGCCCATTATGGTTCTAATTTATAAAAAGTTCTGCTCATGTCTTTTGACTACATCTTTCCTGAGATAGGTTTTATATAAAGGAACAGAGGAAGTTATCCTATCATGCATTAGAGCACCTACTGAATTTTGTAGAACTTTTTAATAGTGATTAAAATAACTGCTTTCAGTGCAGTTTTCTCAATAAGAAATTAACTTTTATTTTAATAAGAGTTTATTAGTGTAAGCACTGCATTTGGGTTTAAATCCTTTGGCCCAGTATGTGGTTTCTAAAGGTGGCCCATTGCTAGTGCTTAAGAAATAAGTATAGGAAACAAAGGAACAAATAGAAACACACCTTTTCAGCTTCCAGAAAACTTGGATGAGACAGTGATTTTTGATCATATGCATGTCTGTTTTGTGAGTTATGTGTGTTTTCTGAAGTAAAGCCTGAACACAAACACAGCTATCAGAAAATTAAATCTCTTTCTGTATAATTTAAGAAGGGCTACACATACTACAGTAGTAAGAAATATTGCCTATGGCAGTAGAGGACACTAGCTCATAGCATACTATACAAATAAAGACTGAACTAACACAGACATTGGTCTAAACTGTTACCCTTGATGAAACAAATATTCAAACTTTACCTCATATTCTTTCGTTTAATCATCCAATCATGCTCCAGTACTCTAAGACACAAGTTTAATGAGATTAATTGTGGTATTCTGTGCTTTTAGTTTATTGGTGTGTCTAAACACCTTCCAACTCAACCCCAGAAAAAGTAAAATGTAGTGGCAGAAATAATAGTTTTAACAGAAAAAAAAGCTGATTCAAATGTGTGAAGATGAATATAAATATTTTTCAGCAGTAATTAGAATATTGGAACTGTATCCTCACAGTGTTTCTCATAATTGAGTTTATTTTTCATTTCCTTTTATGTACAGCAACATAATTCAAATTAAAACCACTTCTTTACCCTGATAGTCAGTAAGAGTGACTTGTTAAACAAAATTTTTGTAAAACTAATTAGTTTGTTACTATTAGAAGAATAACTCTATATTATTTTAATCTCCCTGTAAATTAAGTTAAAACTATTACCTTTATCAAGTTATTTGTTCATTTCCCACAAGAATGTATGGACTGAATGGTTATGTTTCTTCTGCAGTTGCAGTAGATAATCACCCATATTTTCTATTTTATTTCCCTGTGCCTCTGTGATAGAGACAGTTACTTGGTCCTGACAGCTATCTACATTATGAATAACTGATATCAGCAAAAGAAAAAAAAAGAAGAAAATATGGACAAAAATTAAATAAAGCTAGAATCGCACTGAGAAACACTTCTCAGTAATAAATCTGGTTAGTAGCTATCTTAGTAGCTATCTGCCTATCCCAGAAGGCTGATGCAACTTGGATAACACTATGTTGCTTGTCAGAGGTAATCTAAGGAGAAGAGAAGCACCTACAGCTTCCTCAGAGTTTGTGGGAGAGATGAACACCATCTGTGATAATCAGAGCATTGTCATGTTGACAGGATTTCAGAGATTTGACATCATTTTAGAAACCTGTATTTGCAAGTGTATTTTTCCTTTGAAGGTTCAAAGAGCTGCAAATCTTTAAATCAGGTGAGAACACATGCCTTTGAGGACTATTTACTGAGCAGTTCAAAGTACAGGCTGCTTGTTGGTACTAGTCATCTCCAGCATTTTTAACTCTGTTGAGCTGAAGGAACAAGAAGCATACAGTATTACAGTAGAACATCTGTCAGAAAGCAAAAAAGTTTTTAATAAAATATGAGTTAATTGAGTTGGAAGAATACACACAGAGACCGGACACAAAGAATAAGGGAGACCCCCTTTTCAGGTTACAAGGTTTAGAAGGGGCCACCTTCTTTTCTAAATTTATGAGTCCTAGGGATGGCTAAGACCAATCTTAATGTTGGGTTTATGCATAATGGAATTAACCTATGCAACATTTATAATAATAATAACAATAATAATACTGAGTAGCTACATGTATTAGTAGTGTTTCATTACTATTAAATCAGCATTGTTTCAGTCACTTACTAAGCATCTGTCAAATGTAAGGGATCTCTCCACCTTGGGTAAGATAGGATATCTTAGTCTCAAGTAAGGGATTTCAAACCTCATGAGGCACCCCTGCTGAAGGGGGGAGTGACCTGGCATGCAGTTCAGCTGCAGTTCAGGCAGAACTCAAATTGGGCCCATCCTGGTGATAATATTTACAGAGTGAAGTAGTTGGCTGCTAGTCAGTCATAAAGACAAGACTGATGTCTTCAATTCAGCTGTACCATCTTGTTCTGGGCTTTAGTTATCTTGTACTTTGGGGTTTTGAAACCATCTCTGGAAATATTTTTCTGAGGCATTTTCACTCCTTTTTACATGAGCTAGGAGCTTAACAACATGCACATTCACCAGAGAGCATGAGGCCTGTTGCTCCTTAGTCAGTGTGAACAAAGGCATGGTTGGGGGTCTGTCAAGTGTGTCTGTGACAACCACAAGATCAATGCTTATCTTACATAATATTTACTGTGATTTTGTTTAATGCACTTTAATGTTCTTGATATTTTTCTCTCATATTGACTTAACGGTAAAGTATTATAAAAGTTCATGTTTGCATTCAGAAAATAGCTTGCAGTGAGAAGACTGTCCATGATTTTGTGGAATTTTTTAATGAAAATAATATAGGTTTTATAAAAACAAAAGAAAATATTCAGATTTTTAAATCTGCAATGTGAATATTTCACATATATGTAACAAGGTCATATTTTCACTCATTATTAATCCTCCAGTGAATTCACACCTGACTAATACAAAAGGCAGACAAGCTTTCATTTTAGGAGCTAATGAATCCAGTTCAAGTTATCAACTCAATGAACACGCATGCTGCATTTTTTCAAGCAACTGGAAATCTGCCCAATATACAAGACAGCGATGGTTTCACCGGCTATTTATCACTCTGCCTTCTTGACAATCTGTCCTTTTTGAGCGAGCTAATTGTTAGCCAACCATGGCACTCACTGCTGAGCTACAGTACTCATATTAACACATGAGTTGAAGCCTCTCAGTACATGAGATCAGAGGCAAGAAACAGTGTTCTGGTCCATAAACAGAGTGGCGAACAGAAGAAAATATCTGAGGAGTGTTTGTCACTCACCAAGGAGCAGAACTGCTGCACTACACTATTTAAATGTACCAGTTGGCAGAATCAAGGAATAAGAAAGGTCAATGAAGGTATTTGCATTCCCATATTACATGGCAAGCATAAGAACTGCAAATCAGAGAGATGTGTTACATTGGAATTGGCCTTGTTTGGCATTATTACAGCTGACAAGCAGCAGATGGGACAAAATAAGACTATTCCTAAGGACATGCTGTTATTAAATATAAACCAAAATGTCAGCTCTTTGTACTGTAACCACTCTGGCAAAGTTCTGTTTACCATCTAACAGAAGGCCAATTATTTCCTTGCCTAGCTGAGCAGATGTTGATTTTTTCTCTTTTCTCTTTTAAATTTCTTACTAACAAATAATTTTTCTTCTTGCTTTGCTTTTTGTGATCATTTTGCCAGGCATTTGTCACATAATTCATAATGTACTAATGAGTGGAGTAGTAATATGGTTAAAATCTATGTACTTTACCTTAAAGGAAAAATCCACAAGGCATAGAAGCAACATTTAGGAAGAGAAATACAAGAATGCATGACTTCTAAGATGCAGCTGCAGTTTACAGATACAGGGCTGAGGTAGCAGGTCTTGGTTCAACACTAAAGAGCCATGAGTGATGTCTGCGTAGTCTCTTTCCAGTCAAGTACTCCAAATAATCTGGAAAAGTTTTCCAGCACACTGGAAAGCAGGAAAGAAAAAACATTATTAATGGAAAGAGGGAAATTGCTTAAAAGTATTTGATAATGTTATATGATGTTTTGATCTAATTATAATTAACACGCATACACAAAAATATTTCTCATTGGTTTTCTACTAACACATCTTCACGACTGCTTGAAAAGTAGACCGCCTAGTCAAAGGCCTTATTTCCCACAATTTCCAATCCACTTACTGAAAAACTAAGTTTTTAATTAAAAAAAAAATGAGGAAAAGGAGGAGGGGGGAGTGAGAGGATGGGAAGAATGGGAGGTGGGGTGAGGGGAAGAGAGTGAGGGAAAGGTGAAGATGCAGCAAACCCAGAAATTGATCATATGCTAGAAGATATTGGAACACAGGAAGCCTGTCATTAAGACCAAGAGCTCGTAATCAGTTTGGCAGAGCTGAGTAGTTTGAAAATGGTCCAAGCAAACCTTCATGTGTGTCACCAAACCTCTAATGTAGGAGATGCAAGAAGACTTACATTGGTTTTGATTCAGTTAGTGCTGTTGTGTTGTATTTGCATGGCCAAGCTTTGGGGGCGGGGCTACAGTCACTTCTGTGAGAAACTGCAAGTTTACCCTGTGTTTGGCAGATCCAGTGCCATATGTCTCCAAGATAGACCTAGCCCAAGGCTGGGCCAAATAGAAATTGTGGTAATGCCTTTGTGACAACATATTTAAGAAGGAAAAAAAAGTTATTGTGCAGATGTAATTGTGGACAGAGAAGAGAGGAGTGAGAATATGTGAGAAGAATGAGAATATGTGAAAGGAACAGCTCTGAAGACACCAAAGTCCATGAAGATGGAAGGGTAGGAAGTGCTTCAGACACTGAAGCTGACATTCTCCTGCAGGCTGTGGTGCAGCCAAGGTGAGGCAGCTGTACCCCTGCAGCCCATGGAGATCCATGGGGATGCAGAGATCCACCCACAGCCCATGGAGAAGCCCCACACTAGAATAGGTGGGTGCCTGGAGGTGACTGTGACCCCGTGGGATGCCCATGCTGGAGCAGGGTCCTGGCAGGACTTGTGATCCCATGGGGGACCCATGTTGGAGCAGGCTACGCCTGAAGGACTGCATCCTATGGAAGAGTGACCCACATTGCAGTGGTTTGAGGAGAACTGTTGCCTATGGAATGGACTTACATTGGAGAAGTTCATGGACAACCGCCTTCTGTGGGAGGGACACCAGAGTGGAGCAGGGGAAGGACTCCTGTCCCTGAGCAGCAGCAGAAACAACGTGTGATGAACTGACCACAATCCCCATTTCCTGTCTCCTTGCACCTTTGAGTGGGAGGAGGTAGGGCTGGGAGGGAGGGAGGTGTGTGAGGGAAAGTGTTTCTAAGGTCTTATTTTATTTCTCATTATCATGCCCTGATTTTGTTAGTAATAAATTCAATTAATATCGCTAAGTCAAGTCTGTTTTTCTTGTGGCAGTATTTGATAAATGATCTCTCCCAGTCTTTATCTATACTCACAAACCCTTTGTTATATTTTCTCTCACCTGTCCAGCTGCAGAGGGAAGTACGTGAGCGACTTGGGCAGGTGGGTGGTATCCAGCTAGGGCCAACCCATTACAGAAAAAACTTCAAATGAATACTACTAACATTTAGACCTTCTTATTCTTACCAGACTCCCAGGCAAGACTGTTGTCCAGACAGGTATGGTATTCAGACAGATATATATAAAAAAGTAGAACTGTGACAAGTTCCTGGGGTCACCAAAGTCCAGTTCTTAGCTAAAAAAGGCAATCATGTTACACAATCACTTCCATTTTGATGAAGAAAAATTTTCTGCAGGAAAAGATGGTTTAACTCTATTTCTTTTCTCTGTATTTTTATTTCAACTAATATTATTACTCTCTGAAAATAATTTTAATACCAACAATATTATACAAAATAGATTTACTTAATTTACTATTTATGTTAAGGTTGGAATGTTAAGGTTGGAAGGGACCTTAAAGATCATCCAATCCCAACTTCTGTTGCCATGGGGAGGGACACTTACCATATACCAATTTTCTGCAGGCCTTATCCAACCTGGTCTTGAACAGTGCCAGGGTTGGGACATCCACAACCTCCCTGAGCAACTTATTCCAGTGTCTCATATCCTCACAGTAAAGAATTTCTTCCTAATATCTAACCTAAATTTCCTGCCTTTCAGTTTGTACCCATTACTTCCTGTCCTGTCACTACAGTACCTCATGAAGAATACCTCTCCAATTTCACGTAGGACCTTTCAGATACTGGGAGGTTGCCATAAGGTGTCTTCTCCAGGATGAACAGACCCATGTTTCTCAGCGTGTCTTTGTGAAAGAGGTGCTCCAGTCCTGTCACCAGTTTTGTGGCCCTCCTCCGGCCTTATGCTGAAGACTCAAGAGCTGGATGCAGTGTTCCAGGTGGGGTCTCACCAGAGCAGAGCAGAGGGGCAGAATCCCCTCCCTGGCCCTGCTGCCCACGCTGCTTTGGATGCAGCCCAGGACACGTTTGGCTTCCTGGGCTGGGAGTGCTCATGGCTGGGTCATGTTGAGTTTTTCATCAACCGTCATGCCCAAGTCCTTTTCCTCACAGGTACTCTCAATCTCTTCTCCACCCAACATGTAGCTGTGACTAGTATTGCTGTGACCCAGATGTAGGACCTTGCACTGCAAAATAGATAACCTACATTTTACCTTTGATATTTCAGCAATAATTTGGCTTTTCATGATGATTCACAATAATACAATTAGGAATTTCACTGTTTCTCATGAATAGAAACTTCTCTTTTTTCCACCATTCTTCTATTACTAGAAAGGCAGCAGATATTTTGACTGCAACAACTAATATATTGTTGAAGTTTCGTAACGGTGTAAGGATCCTTTCTCCCCTCATAATACCACACATCAATTTGAGAAAGCAGCAGATGATTATATGAGATTACAATGACACAGGATTTTCTTTGGGGTTTTTGTACAATTGAAACAAATATTCAGGCTCCATTAGAATTACTGGAAAATTAATGCCAGTTACAGACATAACGGCTATTACATGCCTTGAGTCAAGCAAGTCTATGGTCAGAACTGACTAACTCTTGGATAACAACCATCTGGACTCAGGGCTGGAAGTTAAAAGCATATTGACCTCTGGCACCTGAAATAATCATGTTTTACCAAGTCAGTGTAAAAGGCAAAGTGGCAGTTCATAAGGGAATGTAATTTCATGAGTGAAACAGTGATAAACAAATTGGTTAATGTGTCAAAGAAGTTTACATGTTGCAGTCTTGAAAAATAAATATAACTATACTTTCTAGTTCATTTTTATGGTAAGAGTTACTCCTTAAAGCTGGATTCAGTCATCAGAGATTTGCACATATGATGCTTTTTTCAGCAGTAGAAAAGTCTGTGCCAGGAACCTCTGTAGTGGTCCACAATCCAGTCACACTCTAAAATCCTCTCAAAATCTTCTTTGTGACAAACAGAAAGTGGATTCATAATCCCGGTCATTACTGTTGTGCTTCTGGGCATGTGGTCAGTCAGCTTTCTGGTGACCTATGGGTGGAAGTGTTGTTGAAGAGAAGAACAGTGTGGATGCAGAACATGCCTTCCCTTTGGCAATGCTGTTTCACTCTGTTGCTAGAGTATAGCAGATCCATGCTGGAGCAGGTGGATGTGCCTGAAGCAGGCTGTGACCATGTGGAAAGTCTGCAGTGGAGCAGGCTCCAGGCAGGGCCTGTGACCCCGTGGAGAGAGGAGCCCATGCTGGAGCAGGTTTGCTGGCTTGCGACCCCGTGGTGGAACCATGCTGGGATAGTCTCTTCCTGAAGGACTGCACCCCATGGAAAGGATCCGTGCTGGGACAGTTTCTGCTGAACTGCAGTGTGTGAGACATTCATGAAGAACTGTCCCCTTTGGGAGGGACCCTACACTGGAGCAGTGCAAGAGAGTGAGGAGTCCTTCCTGTGAGGAGGCAGAAGCATAAGACATGTGTGAAGAACTGACCTTAGCCCACATTTCTCATCCTCTTGTGCCTCTAGGAAGTGAAGGAGGTGGAGAAAATAGGGAATGAAATTAAGCCCAGAGAGGGAGGAGGGATAGGGGGAAGGTGTTTTTAAATTTATCTGTCATTATCTTACTCTGATTTGATTGTCAATCAATTAAACTAAGTTCCCCAATTCAAGTCTGGTTTATCTCTGATGGTAATTAGTGAGTGATCTCTACCTGTTCTGATCTTGACCCATGAGCCTTTGGTTCTGTTTTCTTTTCCCTTTTCAGTTGAGGAGGGAAGTAATTAGAGTGGCTTTGGTGGGCTCCCAGCATCTAGCCAAGGTCAAACCCCTACACGGGCAAATGAAAAGTGAGGAAGCATCTGTATACACTTGAGATCCCCTCTTCCAGGCAGCTGCATTATGGCCATGGTTGTGTTCTTGTCTACTCTGGGCAACAAATGGCTCATTTCTTATGTCTGCTCATGTGGGAATAGTAACAAAGTCTATTCTTTTTTATTGCATTTTGCCAACAGACATCTGATAATGTCAGACCCAGTGACACAGAATAGGGTCCATGAGATTCACAGCCTGCAGAGAAAGTTTCTCTGTCAGTTTGCTTCAAAAGTTTCTGTTGCACCTGCTCCCCACTTTAAGAAGATAAATGACAGATGGTTTGAGAAAGCAAGAGCGAGTAAATTATTTGCTGCTTAAGAGCTATGCAGAGTGCACGAACACTCTTATCATTTCTCTCTTCAGAGCATTATATCTCATGGCTAGCAACAGGTAGATATAACTCTAGCTCTGGTAGGTCTGTCCCTTCAAAGCAGGTGACTGTTGGCACTAACAGATGGAATTTTGCCAAATTATAATAGCTGACATAATACTCATTGCTTACTGTTCCACTACATAATATTTTATAAGGGATTAGGATAGTTAAAAGGATGCAGTCCTCAGGAAAATTTTTGCAAATACTGTTTTTTTGCGCTTTGATCCATTCCAGAAGTGATCAGGTTGGACAGAGCTCTGAGCAGCTTGCTCTCGTTGAAGAATGTCCCTGCCCAGGTGTGTTGCAGCAGTGAGTTGGACTACATGACATTTAATTGTCCCTTCCAGCCTAAACTATTCAAATGATTCAATCTTGCATGTTGTGTTGTTGAAGAAGAAAGTCTAACCTGAACTCTTCCATAGTATTGTTTATGTTTCAGGGGAAAAGTCTGCAACAAATATTTTTTATGTTTAAAGGGCCACAGCGTTTCACCATTCCTTACTAAAAGTAATCACAGACACCAGCTGACAGACATTCTCCACATGAATTTGCAATGAATGTTTTAAAGGGAGATATCAAGGATCACCAACACTTTTTCTAAAAAAAAAAAAAAAAAAAAAAGGGTATCTTTGCCAAAGATGGACTGTTATGAAGTCCTCAGTGGATAATTAGCAGCCACTTATCTCTTTGTGGTTTAAAATATGAATGTTCTTCAAAAACTTGGTGAACTCTGGGGGCTTCAAGGGGACAGTGATATGGTGGATTGACCTTGTCTGGGACCCAGGAGCCCACCAAGCTTCTCTATGTTTCTCCTCAGCAGGGTGGGAGCAGAAAGAAAATAAGATGGAAAACACACTGTCATGGGTTGAGATAAAGGCAGTTTAATAAAGCAAAAGAAAATATTGCATGTGTGCAAGCAAAGGAAAAGAAAACCCTGAAAGATTTTATTCTTTATTTCCCACCAGCAAGTGATATCCAGTCACTTCCCAGGAAGCAGCACTTTAGTACACATAGCAGATGCTCCAAAAGGCAAATACCATAAGCAATGAATGCCACACCTTCCTCCTCCTTTCCGTTAGGTTTTGTACCTGGACAGACATCCTATGGTATGGAATACCCTTTGCTCAGTTTGGGTTGGCTGTCCCAGCCATGTCGCAGCCATGATCCTGCCCCCAGCCTCCTGGCCTGTGTGGGGTAGGATGTTGGAGAGAGAGGCTGGGGCTGTGCCAGCACTGCTCAGCAGCAGCTTAGGCACTGCTGAGCTGTCAACACCTTTCCAGCTACTAATGCAAAGCACAGCACTGTGAGGGCTGCTGTGAGAAAATTAACTCCACCTCAGACTGCCTCAATACAAGTGCAAGGTGCATAGGTGTACGCAGAAAAACCCCTGGCATTCAGGTGAGTTATATGTGAGTTACATTATCCTAATGGAGAAATCAGCCATTTGACTGCATTTGAAAAATTTGGTTCTGTTTAAAGCTCCTTTTATGGTTTTCAAGCATGTAAAATGCAAATCTGCATCTGGATTACTTGCAAGGCAACTGCAAAATCTCTAATAATGTAAAATGGCCACGTTTGGACATCATAAGCCAGCATACACTCGATAAATGGGAGCAATTAACCTTATATTGAGTCTAATGGAATGAAATGTCAGAGAGGAGGACACTGACTCAAGGCATCGGAGTAATTTATTAAAGAATCAGAGCTGTCCTGGTTGCCTTGCAGCATGTGCCAGTGTACAAGTCACCAAACTATTTCTCTCTACAGGAGCAGAATTTCAGGCTACAGCAACTATTGTGTGTATGTTTCCATTGTAGGAGTTTGATTATTATGAAATTCCTTGGTATTTGGTTTGGTTACAGACCATTCTTCTCTTTTGTACAAGCTATAGAAGAAAAATGACATACAAAATGTAACTGTAGAAAAATGCAAGTGTTGAGAGGTAAAGTCCCTTTGTGTCAACACAGTGCAATCAGGAGCTACACACATGGTTTGTGTTCCTGCTGATATTCAGAACCTGACAGGAATGCTGTGAATCAGGGAACTTGTGAACCAGAGAAGGACTATAGAAGCTGTTTACTGCACAGAAGGGCACCAAGACAGACAAACACTTTGTAAATGACTATTGCTGATTCTCAGAAGCATAAAGCAACACTTGACATGGATTATCTGGAATGGCGTTCTTCTTTAGATCCACAAAGAGCAAGAAATCAACAGCAAAATCTGCAGGTGCATATTCCAGTAGTGGTAAAAGGGTACATGTACGGCCAGTCTGAAAAATCAAAATGCAGAACTGTTTATCTTTCTATGGCTACTGAAACCTCATGAAAATTAGGTAGGACAAGACTTTTGAGAGTCATTAATTCATTGTTCTGCTTGAACTAGGGAAATGTTAAAACACAACCGATAACATAATAGATAGTCTGTTTGCACTGTAAGTTTGGCAATGTTAGAGTCAAAGTCACATGCAGAAACTTAATTCAATATCTTACTTGCAGTTGTTATGATTTAGACATTAATTACAGTATTATGCTTCGTGCTTTTACAGAATCCAGACTCAATTACTGCACCAGCTGGATGGATTGCTTGTTGGAAGCCTATGTTCAATATTACCTTCCTTGCTTGCTTCATACAGACCATTTTGAAAAGAAGATTAGGAAATTTTTCATATCTCTTGTCCCAATAGTTGCCACTAATGTATTTCAGAAGTATGATTACTTGCCCAGTTGCTGAGGCTGAACTCACTGTGCTGCAGTGTCTGCTTCAGCCTTTCAGAGGAATGTTTACGGGTGCATGTGTTAATTTCCTGGAGTCTCTGTCCTTGAGTTATACCTCAATTCTCTGCAGTTGATCAAGGCAGTTAAATGTTTTTTAGCATGCAGAACTGTCTGTGCTTCTGTTCTAATGTTCTTCTGAGAAGCTCATTATGAAGAAAGTTCATTTCCAATCTCTGACCAGTGAAAATTGGTCATTATTAAATTATGAAGAGGAATTATCCAGATGTTCTGATATTATTCTTATAATTTTTTTGAGAAGTACATAGGTTGATGCCTGTAAAGTACTATTTCTTCTTTATTATCATTTTGAAAAAGTAATTAGCTATTCTGAGCCTGATGTGAACAAGAATTAAAGGAATGGAGAAATTTTTTTCCAAGTTTTCAGCAAATCTGGGAGCTCTTTGTGAGTTTCCAAATTGCTACTCCACACATTCCAACAATGTGATATGAAACTCTCTAAACCAGAGGTGTTTCCTAATTAGCAAATCTATTTAGCCCACAGAAACTAGAAATAAGTTCAGAACAAAGGGGAAATTTTTTATAAATTCTTTTAATTTTTTATTATCCTAAGGTTCTGGAATTTAACTGTAATAATTTTAAAATTATGCTTCCTGAACTATGGCCATAAAGCAATACAACAGTACCACTGCCAGCAGGATCTTGCATCTTTTCCTGTGATATATCAAAAATTTCCCTCATTATTGAATCTAGGGGTCTGTTTTTTCCGCTGCGCAGTTTCTGCTGCCCCACTCCTGTGTTCCTGACACATGGCAATATGGTTAGCATGACTAATGCCATTTAATATGGCAAAGAGCTGTTCCTGTGACAGATTGGTCACATGTCAGCCTCTTTCCTCTCCCTTATCATGTCTTGAGGATCCCGCACACCAGGCAGACTTATCCTCCTCCACATCATCCTCCAGGTTCCTGGGCACCAGCCCTCCTCACCTCCTTACAGCCTTGGAGGTCTCAGGCATCTGACCAAAGAGGTTGTGGTGACCCAGTCACAGAAAAAGGAAATGTAACATCACAGAGAGAGAGCACTCTGTAAAATGGAACAGTTACAAGTCCTAAGTGAGACTTGGACCACGACTGCTGCTGGACAGCAAAACCTATGATCCTCCAGTGGCCGGCAGGGGGACTCCTCCACTGTTGTCTGCTTCCTCTGAGGATTGACCATAGATTATGATTGTTGTATTTATACTGCAACTCAACCACCCAATCTGCAGAGAGTCCAGATGATTAAGAAACATCAGTTATGATTTTAAATTTGGTGCTATGCTACTTATAAAATTGTGCTACACTGATACCAATTACAAACAAATCCTGTGTTACTGTGATCATAAAATTCTATACTATGCTGATCATAAAGTGATGTTTAAGAAAATTAAATCTTTAATTGTAATACAATCTAGTGCCATCATTCTGCTGGGGTTCTCCAAAAGAATCAGTTTGTCCTTACAGTTGCAGTTGATAAGTAGAATTATAGAACAACAGTTTTCAGTTTAATGTTGAATAGTGACATCTCAGTAGGATAGCAATCAGGCATATCCATATGGAAAATTGTCCTGTTGTGCCAGTGCGGGTTTTTGGTCAGTGTCCTGCCTTATGCAGCACAGGAACACAAAGACTGGAAAGAATACAGATAGGAGAGCAGCTTCATTTTAGGTTGAACAGAGCCTCCAGATATCTCTGGACCACCGTGTTGTTGAAAGCTGGACCAGTCTAAATCTGCATATTCAGGGGTCTCTCCATATGAGGCCTCAATTTCTGACAATGTTGATCTCATTATCACCCTCTACCAGTGCTCAACTTCTCCTCACTGTACAGGAGGTCCTGTTACTATCCAAAGGTTCTGTGTTGTACTGAACTCGGAGTAGAGAAGTCAGAATCCTGAGATAATTGCACATTGCAATGTGCAATTGCAGGAAAAAAAACCAACAAACCACAACACCAAACCAAGGAAAAGTGCTTCCACCAAAATGACAGAGCTCCCATTTATCCATTTGAGTTCAGGTTAATTCAAGGCACCAGCCAAATTCTACAATCCGTGGAGTACCCTGTGCTGTTACAGCCACATCTTTGCCAGAATTCAATCCCAGAATAGCTGGGATTGAAGGACACAATTCCAATGACTCCAAATGCCTGTGCTCAAAGCAAATCTATAATGCAGTTCATAGTGGTCACTTGAGCCAGAGCTTTCCAGAAAGGCACCTAAAGATGCAAGAAAATGACAAGTGGAATGTCTGCAAGCACCCTACACTCTAAATCCAGCTGGTTCTATAAAGCTGCTTTTGCAAATTCTGCAGGATATCTATAGGTGACAAAACCCTCCAAAATCTGACTTTGAACAGCCCATGTGATTTAAGAAAACTAAAGATGTTTGAACGTGAACTTGTTCTTGGAGGCAGAGATCATCACAAAAGTAGAATTTAAGAGAAGTATTTGGTTGGATTTTTTTTCCTTCAGCATGAGAATATGGGACAAACTGGTTGGACTCAAATAACTAACACATGCTCACAGGATAAAAATTTCTCCTTTTTTGGGAATAAATTAATTGCAGGAAGATGTCACCCTGGAAAGTAGAAAAATCAGAACTTCCTAATAATCCTATATTTAGTCATCATATGCACAAAAAGGAAAATATTCAGCATTTTGATAGCCTGTGGATAACAAATTGATCTCTATTCATTACCTGGGTATGATTTGTGTGATTCAACATACACAAGTAGGAGGAATCTAAATGTGTTATGGATGCTACACACCCTTGCTGAACTATCTGACATTAGTCACCAATGAATAAGTACCTCAAGAAAGAGAACATTTCTCTGTTTTGTGATGGCTTCTTATGCATATTCTTAACGTGGTGAATGCATATGATTTTTTTTTTTTTTTTTGGCCTAGCCTAACGCCATATGAACCAGAAGGATTTTCTGCTTTCTATCTTTCTTGTGAATATCTCAAAGTGAAGAGTTGATCAATACTAAAAATTTTAGACTTATTTTCATGCAAGATAACTGTGAAGTTAGACTTGGCAGCACTGCTCGAGAGTTTATTGATACAGAAAGTACTTTACTTTGCATGGTACTTGCTACTTTTTCTTCTTTATCTCAATTTGAAATGCACTGCATGTACTGCAACACTTATTACACATGGAAATCAGAAGTATGAGAGGAAACAAGAGCTTATAAATTCCAGAGTAGATGCTACTTAACTTCATTATTTAATTAAATTAATATGATTAGGAGTGTGCAGACTTAGCACAAATTAGTGACTTGTGTGCAATGTTATGGCTGTATCAAAAGGTAAGAGTCTCTTTTTTACTAATTCCCTAAGCTGAAACAAATTGTAAATTATTTCTACTTCAAGAGATACAAATCTGAGAAGAAGTAGATGTTCTATCCAGATCATGATGTTTTAAGATTTGTTAAAATCTTGAAACAGAAAAAGTTCACCTTCACCATCACCCCTTTATCTTTACATCTGGTAAAAAAATATGCTGGAAACCTGCCAACCAGAACTCAAAAATGTGGTCAAAGTTCTGAAAAAGATGAAGCCTGTTTCTGTCAAAAATCTATGTGATAATGACTCAGAGCAGGGACTTGGAGTCCTGCAGGTGTAGATGTACCCTGCATGAGCAGCTTTGGATTGGAAAGCATCTTGTGCACATACAAAAGTGTTGTGGAGTTTGCAGACTTAGATTGGAAAAATCTCTGACATTAGACAGACAATGAAATTCTTGATTTTACTTCTTTGCTGTGCCTGTCTTGCAGATTATTCTGTCCTCAATTGCAGGTATTTATCCAGGTTTGGGTTTTCCTAGGGTTATCCAGTACACCCATAGCTCCTATCCTCTCATGTTGCTGGAAGGCAACTTAAGAGAAATTCTGACGTATTAGAGAAGCTGCCCTGCATCGATAGGCTTTTGCTCACTTGTAACCTCACAAACTGCCTGTCAGTGCAGGGAAGAGAACGTGGTTCCTCACTGAGCCACAAGGGACAGTATCAGGCTGAGTTTGGAGCTCTCCCGGGGTTTTCTTGCACTTCCCAGGACTGGCAGAGCAGGAATTAGGGAGCTGCTAGACTTCTGGGTAATGATATCCTTTGAGTTTTAAAGAAACTGAGACTCATCTTGCTTCAGGGTAAAAATTCACTCTCATGCAAGGGGCCTAGAATACACCATTCCTGAATCAGCAACTACTGTGAGTCTCGCAAACCCCTGAGAGACCCAGGTACTAGCCAGTCAAGAAACAGGACACTACTCAGGCTCAGACTGAGAAGTTGCTCTGAGAAAAAAAACTATAGTCGGGCAGGATGAATATGCTGAGCAGGGACAGGACACCAGCACTAAGGATGTAAAAAGAAAAATGTTTCCATTTGCTGATGACAGTAAAGGGAGCATGCAACCCGCCTTTCCACACAAGCTGATGAAAATGCTTCAGGAAGGAGTTACAGTTGAAGCCTGTGCTCAGAGTGGAGGAAGTTTGCTGTCATGAGCTCACTGAAACATAAGACATGCTTAAGTCGAGCAAGCTGCAAGGATAGTGCCCAAACTCAAGAGAGAATGAGGCTTCTTATGGAGAATGTGCAGCCAAGGTTAAAAGGGTCCATAAAACCAGATAAAAACTTTGTATGTAAATCCAGTTCATCCTTTTTTCATAAAGATAATTAACTCATGAATATAACTGAGTCCATTTTGCCCTCATAATTCATGACTGGGTTGGGTGTGTAAATACACTACAGCTGTGTATCTGACATTGGGCTTCAACAATGCCAACAGGGAGCTACATAGGTGTTTGCCAAAATGCAACAGGGCATTACATAGATGACTTGTAATGATAAGTAGATACAGATTTCCTCTTCCCCTCCCTCCACTATTCTGACTACAAAAAGGTTAAAAAAGCTCCAACACCCAAATGGTTAAAAACAACAGTGGAAAACATGACTAGTGCCTGACATCTTCACTCCACTCTCCAAACACTGCATGATGTCTTTCTCATCTTCAAAAAATGGTTGCATCTCAATTTTGGGCTACCCTTCTGTGCAGAAAGCATGTTAGAGAAGATAGATGCTAGCACTCTGAACATCCCCCCCTTCCTTCTTTTTCCCCCAGTTTTATATTCTGAGCATGATGCCATATAATATGGAATATATGTCTGGTCAGTTGGGGTCAGCTGTCCTGGCTTGTCCCAACTTTTTGTGCACCTCCAGTCTGCTCGCTGGTGGGGTGAGAAGACAAGGCCTTGTCTCTGTGTAAGCACTGCTCATCAGTAACATACAAAAGAAAAAAAAAAAAAAAAACCCTGTATTAATAATGCTGTTTTCAGCACAAATCCGAAACATAGCCTCATAATAGCTATTGCGAGGAAAATTACTGTACCCCAACCAAAATTAGCACATCATATTTGGAATATGTCCACAGCTTCTGGTGAAACTGTGATGTTCTTGTGCAGATTTTTGAACTATATGAAAAGGGGTGCCCTTCTTGCTCATCTCTCTGCATTAATGGACTTGATAAAGCAATATGGAAATGGTGCTGTTTATGAAGGTATAGCTCTGGAAAACTCTGTCACAAATTTGGATTGGGGGAATGAAAACTTTTTATTGCTTTTATTGATAGGTCTGAATTCTGATTAGTGGAAGACTCCTAAAAATGCAATTGTGAGGTGTTCTCTAACTTCATTTGAAACTGCATTCCACTTTGCAGTGTAGACAGAACAAAACTGCAACAAATCTCTCCTGCCACAAATCAGAATGCACAATTGAAGCACGACATGTCAAACTATCACCTGAGTAGTTCTTCTGTTTGCTTAACTTTTGTATTGCGGCAGAGGCCAGAGATGGGCCTGCAGACATCAGCCTGCAGGTATTCCTATCCCCACTTGAACATCTGTTCAATACCTCCAGCATTCATTCCCTAAGACCAGACCAAATCAGCACTGGGATGAAGACTAAAGATGCAGGTGAGCCTATTACAGCTGGGCAGACAAGACTTGGGAAAACCTGCTGTATGTGTACCTTTGGGCAAATGGAGAACGATTAAAATAGCAATACAAAGTGGTTGCGACTGTGGTGGCCCAGATGACAAATCCTTCTGGCAACACACAGTAAATCTGCATTTGATTTACTGTAGGAACACATGTGGGAAAGGTACCTAACAAAAAAATATGCAACACTCTGTTTGTTTAGCATCAGCCCTAGCCAAAACCAGGTCTTGGTTCCATTTTAGGGGTCAGCTGGAAGCCTCCTACCCCACCACGGATGGAAAGAAGAACACACAAGTAGCGGTAGTAGAGAATTCAGGGTTCAAACTGTGCAGGTGGTGGCTGCAGGTATCGCGGCCACTGCAGACGACAGGCGGAGACACCTAGGAAAGCAAGGGAAAGGAAAGGCACCTCCGGCCTCCTCACGGCGGCAGCTCTGCTCCCCAGGCCGTTCAAGGGAGCAGCGGGGAAGCTCCGGCGGATCCCGCCGCGCCGGAACGCGAAGCCCGGCTGCGGCTACACCGACACTGGCACCGGCACCGGCACCGGCACCGGCACCGGCACCGGCACCGGCACCGGCACCGGCACCGGCACCGTCCCCCTCCCCGCACAGTCCCCGCCCTGCCGGCACCTGGCGCGGCCCCG